>QVRM01001912.1:0-63092 GCA_003439945.1 Dermanyssus gallinae
TAATCATCATCAACAAAATGATAGCACCGAAACGAATAAGTCGGAACCCACAACGAAATCTTCTTTCTTTTTCTCTCTATATGTTACCTTTATTCCTGGCTTTGTTCGTTCTATTCTACTTACATGCTTATTCACCTACCCTGTTTGCTTTTTGGCTAGTACTATATTCGTTCGCGTAAGCAGCTGGCTAACCCGGCAGGCAGAGTGGCTTTATGCTCTCCCTGTGTAGGATACATTTCAATCAAACCTTGCCTTGCTCATAATGTCAAACTTGGTGCGTCTCGCCCTACGCTAGAAAGCCGAGCACAGCTGTAGCGCCCAGTCTTGCTAGGAGACGCCCTCCGGCGTCATGCTGTTTTTTTCTAAATAATTTAAAGTCTGTTAGCCCTTCTCCTATTTCCAATTCCAAATCACACCCAGTCCAGTGTTTCTATTGCCATAAAATGAAAGATACTCGAGATCGGCATCGATCATTGGGGCGCCGAGGTAATCGCAGTACTATAACGCAGAAGAATACGCACACAAGCATATATATATATATATATATATATATACTAGACGGAAAATCAGTCAACCAAGCGAAACTCAGCTAATAAGAGTCAATCGCCATTTCATTCGAAGGCTTCAGAGTAAACAAACAAATAAATAGGCAAACAGACAGTGTACTCGTGTATATATATATATATATATATATATATATATATAGACAAGGAGGAAGCACAAGAACAAGAACAAAGCCCACTTGTAGAGGCAAGTCACCCAATCCGACGCTAAGGACAAAATAAACCTGCTGCTAAGGAAGGCAGCTTCATGTGAGGTCCGTTCTCAAACCACAGTAGCACCAGCTTCAGCAGCAGCAGCAGCAGATGAGGATGACAACAGATGACTTCTGCTACTCTGCGGCGGCTACTTCAGTTGTAACTGCTACTAGTATGATTACTATACGACTTCAGCTACAGGTTGCCTCTGGTAGCCGGTGCATTTACCGGCGCAGTAGCCCCCAGCGGAACGAACAAACAGGGCAACGCGTTCAGCCGTGGCGGTGAAGAGGGAAGAGCAAGTCCCCATTCGTTGTTTTTCTTCCCCCTGTCTTTATCTCTCGCTGTCTCTCTCTCTCTCTATCTGTCTCTCTCTCTCTCTCATCCTCTTCCCCTAAAAGAGACTCCCAAAGCCGTGGAGTAGTTGCATTCAATCTAAATACGTTCGATCTGACAGATGGGCAGGCAAACAGCAGACAGACAGACAAACAGGAAATCAGTTGAGTTGAGTAACTTAACTATTTCGGTAGTTGCGTCGGCGGTCACAGTACAGTCACACGCACACACCGCACAGCAGTCGCTACTGGCCGCAGACGGCTGTAGATGCCAGCCGTTGCTCACCTGCTTCCCGTGTAAATAATAGCTCTGTAGACACACAAATAAATAGCAGACAGGCAGATTCGACAGAAGGACAGAGGAATTAAGGAAGCAAGAAAGAAAGAGAAAGAGTGAGAGACAAAAATATGAGTATACTATATATATATATATATATATATATATATAGAGAGAGAGAGAGAGAGAGAGAGAGAGAGAAAGAGAAGATGGAAAAAGAGGGGAGAAAGCGGGCAAGTTGCAGACGACTGGTGTATACAGCTCGTTATAAGATACTGCCACTACGGCACTATTATTATTATTACTACGACGAGTCTACTACAGTAGTTCCGTAGGCCTACGTGCCTACGTGGGTAGGCAAACTGTGGGTAGACGAAAATGAGAAGCAAGCGGCCAGCAACAACAACAACAACAACAGCAGCAACAGCAACTGCAGTAGCAGCAGCAGCAGCAACGACAACAACAGCAAGAACACCAACAACAACGGGAACAAATAAAAGAAATGTGACTTTTATATTACTACTACTACTACCTGATGTTATTCTTGCCCTCTGTTGCTGCTGCTGCCGCTGCCGCTACTACTATGACTGCTACGTATATGACTTCACAGAAGTTAGCGGACGTGAGTGAGGTCCACCTCGACGACGAATGAGTCGCCGTCGTCGTCGTCGAGGTGGGTCTAGCAGCAGATGGACGACGCTACCTAATACCGAGCGTATCATTGCGGTCGACGCGGCCGCCGAATAGCACCGGTCGTAGTGTGGACCGCTCAAGTGCTCAGTGTAGTAGTTGTATTTATTTATTTATTTACTTATTTTTATTTAGTAGCACTGTACGTCTGCACGTAGTGGCGACGGCGATGCGTGGCGCTGTGATTACCCTACGCTGCGCACAGGTAGCGGGGCGTAGGAAATACGAAAGCTCTACATAATAGCTATGTTCACTATTATTATTATTATTATTATTATTATTATTATTATTATTATTATTGTTGTTGTTGTTGTTGTTCACAATAAAGCCAGTACAGCTGCTGCTGCTAGGTTTGTTCTTGATTTGCTGTTGCAAACGTTGCTTTTGCCTGCTGTTATGTATGCAGCTGTCGTTCTCGCTGTTGCTGGTATTCTTAATAGTATGATTATGATTACGACTATGCACCTGCAGTTTTATTGCAGTTATCGAGCGAGATGGCTTAGTGGCAAAAGCCTTTGCATTGCATTCGGGAGGCCTGGGTTCGAGACCCAGACCGGCCACTTCCTAAATTGGTTTTCATGGTTTCCAATTTAAACAAGGCGAATGCCGGAGTGGATTAAAAAAATCGACCATGATCGAAAAAAACGGGGAACACAGATGTCTCAATAAAAAGAGATAGTGCATTACCATCCAACCCCCCATTATGTTCGAAGTTTGAAAGTTTGAAGTACTGTTTATGCTTGCATTTGAATATTTATCGAGGCACAGTGAGGTAGTCCACATGTGTCGTTTTGTGAAGAAAAGCATCGTTCAAAAACGTAATGTTCTAAAAGAAAGAATGGAGCGCTTGCTGAACCGTACATGATAAATAACAACGTTTCGATCAGAACTTGTCGCGTTCATTATACGAGAATAGCGGTCTAAATGAAACAACATGTACTCAATTGGATTTTCTGTCTGATGTGCAGGGACGACTGCAGTTGAGATTGTGGACAGTCTCTGTGGCCGTACTTTCTAAAGGGACAGTTTCATATATACATATATGGAGAGAGAGGCAGTGTGTACGGACATGTGTATCGCATAGAGCATTTAATAATTCGAATGATAGCGGAGGCGCGGCAAAGATTCTCACACATCGGCAAGGCATAAACACGATATATAGGATGTATTGCACCGTGAAGAAAACGACCAACGCAGGGTGAAGCTGTGCTTGAATTGTGTGACACGAATCGAAGTAGCTCTATTGTGCGCTCAGCGAAGCAATATTGCTACACGGATTAAACACACAAACAAAGAAGACTTCCAATAGATGTTCGATGCTAGCAAATAGACACGTGAAGGCAATCACCACGAATAGCCTCAACAGCAGCAAAAACAACAACAACAACAACAACAAGAACAACGGTAAAATCGATAACAACAATAACAACAACAACAACAGCTCCAACCGTAACAACTGCAAGCGACAAGATTCAAGATGGTGCTGTTGTGATGTTAAGTTGGGCTCGTATGCGCTCTCTTATTGGCGAGCGTTCTTCGTCTGCGAGTGTTCTTCGTCTTCCAGTGAAGAAGCTCTTCTATGTTTCGGTCGAAAAAAGCGCGAAGCGTCTAACGCGGTCCAATGTGGTACCAGTGTGTCCAGCGTCCTTCCGTGCCGGCTCTCTTTAAATGGGGCCACACCCGTTTCGCGCCGCCACAGAACGACAGCTTTCGTTCGCTGCTGGTGGCTGTTCACTCGATGTCTATACGCTGTACGGCACACCGACAAAGAGAGCAACCGAGTTGACCCTTCATCCACAATTTTCTCTGCATCTTCTGTTTCCCTTTCACGGTTGCCGTAGAAGAAGCTGTTTCGTCATTGTTGTGGTTGTTGTTGCTATTGTTGTTGTTGTTGTTGTTGTTGTATTGTTGTTGCTATTGTTGTTGCTATTGTTGTTGTTGTTGTTGCTATTGTTGTTGTTGTTGCTTTGTTATTTTTGTCGTTGTTCTCGTTGTTACTGTCGGCGTCTACCTGCCAGCCATCTCAGTAAACTGCTGGTGGGAACAATCGAGATTGACATTGCTGTTTTACCGCTGAGACGTTTTGTTTCGATACAAATATTTAAACGCTGTTGTCACTCTTCTCCTTCTCGTGCGCCTCCTTCTTGCCATTATTATCAGACACAATACAGCTATATCACTGATACTGTTGCATGAAACAGGCTATTGTTCTTATTAACATGATTATTATTAGTTTTAGCGTTAATTTAGAAACCGCTGATAGTGTTGTACGAAACTTGCTAGTGTTATTATTATTATTATTATTATTACTATTACTACTACTCTCATTAGTAATTTTGAAACCGCTGTATCAACGCAGACGACCGACCAAACCTATATAGCTGCGCGCAACCGCATAGCTCAACGAACCACATACGTGCTAAGCCCTGCGTACAAAAACAAGCAAAATAGTGCTTCTAAAAAATAAAAATAAAAGCGCGCGTGCGTGATGAGACAGAAGAAAAGAGAAAGACATCTAAATAGATAAACACCAATTCAACTGGTTTTGCTTATATCTTTTGTGCCGCGCCGATGACTAGAGTAAACAGCCAGATCGATAGAAACACGGATAGATAGACATATAGATGTATAGAGACACACATGGTTGATGCGCTGTCCAACGATTGCAAAGACCGCTGAAACGACCAGGGACTGGTGTTTTCCAGTGGTACCACTGTTGTCTTGCTTCCACTAATAATGCTCCACACGTAAATCTGCCATTACTAGCCAGGCGCAATGTATACACGTGCGTATGCACGGATCTAGCCACACTCACACGCATATATATATATATATATACAGAGGCTAACCACAAATTGACGTGTCGACATTTCTGGGTGGATTGCTGTCATTGTTATTCGGTGCTGCTCTTGTTGCAGTTATAGTTGTGCTTGTTGTTGTTGTTGGTAGTTCTGCTGTGGTTTGACTCGATACTTGAGCCGCTAAGGCCAACAAGCGGACGATTGTCGATGAAACGATCGACATTTATCGGCAGCCCGAACAAGCGGACACGAAGTCTGGCCATTACGCGGCCTACACCGACGCCGATTTTGATCCTGTTGCTTCTCCTATTACTATTACTACTTCTACTACTACTACTGCTGTCAAACGCTACTCATCAGAAGCGCCAACCAGAAGAAGTCTATGGGAACAACGTTCGAATCACCGTCACTGTCGAAATGATGAAGTCGATGTTCAGAGTGATGTTCCGTGTTCTTCGTTGCTGTTGGATCTCGGGGGTTTGACTCGGACGACGTTCAGTTCAGCTCTTGTTGTTAAACTTCTCGGCTTGGCCGTTCTGCTCCTGCTTGAGGGGCTACCACCTTCGCGTTACAACGCGCAGCCCGTCGGCCAAGTATCATAAAACGGGCGAGACCGGTGCGCCATCAGTCGAACAGCCACCAAGACCCTGCTCGTGGAAACCAACGTTGTTTTCCTTGTTTGTTGTTGTTGTTGTTGTTGTTGCTGCTGTTGTTGTTGTTAATGTTGTACTTGCTGTTGCTACTGCTGTTGTGGTCACTATTGTTGTTGTTGTTGTTGATGTCGCTCATACAGAACCGTTGGCAACGGTACTGTGAACAGCAGTACTAGTAAAATACTAGTAATAACATAACACAAGAACAACAACACGCTAACACAGCAACATAGCAATAACGATACTAGAGCAGTAACGCTATTGGGACCATATCATAATCACGAGAATCGAATCAGTAAACATCGTTACACTGAAACGAACGAACGAGTACAAAAGGATTAATGGGCGCATCCATTGCCGGTAAGAGCGCTCACTAGGCCGCAATTCTCTCTTAACAGATATGAAGTGCTCTCGTGAGGGCTTTCTACTGTGTGTATTCTGCAGCCCTTCCGGCTTATTATCGTCTCTCTCCTTCGACTAGATTAAAACACGAAGCTATGCTAATCGCCAACGTAACCCGTTACGCCTACAGTGAGGAGTCTTCATCGACCGATAGGTGCCCCTACGTTGCTTGGTCGATATCGCTCGTTGCTGGCGAGGTTTGCACTGAATGGACATGACCAGCACAGCATCGGTGTCACTCCCAAATGCTGCTGCTGTTGCTGTTGTTGCTACTGCTTCTAGCAAATTCTGCAGCTCTGTTGGGTCTTCGCATCGTTTCGATGGCTGACGTTTATGCATTACGTTTAGCCAGGCGGGCATCAACAAACAACAACAACAACCACAACAACAATAGCAACAATACCAATACGTCAAAGTATATTCAATGAGGTGGCCTCTGACTGATCCGACTGTCGACAATCATGTGGTCACCATCATCACAATCATACTCGGCATAGAGAGGCAAGCCGTAGCACGCAACTTGGTCGCTGTCGCCTGTCATCGCCTTTATGATTGTCACCACAACCACTTTGCTGATTATGATGATGATAATAATAATAATAATAATGATGACCATCACAATCACCACTATCATTATAATCATTGTTGTCATTAGCATGGTGATAATGGTGATGATAATGAGGAGAAGATTGATGATTATAGGTGTTAGCATAAAAAAAATCTTTACTATCACTACCGCCATTACCTCACATCGGTTGTATGAGGTCAAGCCGACGAACGCCGAAAGAGTCATCGCCGCCACAACCTCTCCATCCATTGATTGGAGTCGTATCGACGACCAGAAGACACCGGCTGATGACAACGATGACAGCGCTGGGGCTAGCCGAAATGACTCAGAGGTGGTCCCGTCCGCTCCCCGAACTCATTTCGGCGGCGACAAGAACAGCGCACAGATAGACCCTGGGCGAACTCCTATGGATTTCGGAACGATATCTCTAGGATAGGAGACAGATGGCACGGTGGTCGGGATCAACCGTCGGTGGCACGAACTTATAGTTAACAACAACAACAACAACCATACCAACGACAGCATCATAATGATGAATTAACCCGCACGGCAGTCGGGAGCCTCCGAGAAACGGAATCGACGCCTGCCTTTGTCGAAAAAAAATCGATAAGGTAGGTCGAACCGACACGCTGAACTGCTGGACTCGCTATCGCTATCAGCTTTCATCTCTACAACACTGATCAGGGTGGGTGATGCCTCAGCATCATCAGTGTTCACCAGATTTCTGCAGTGACATAAACCATGTAATGATTGGAAGGGGATTACCAGGAGGGCGGAGGCGGGGGGAAGGAAAAATTGAGGGGTACAATGTACTGGTGTTGGCGTTTTGCAAGCGCTAATAAAGCCACTAACAACGCGTACTGAAAAGCGCATTTTCTGAATCATACCTATCCAACACGTCGGAACATAACTAACCAGTTGTTCTAAGACTCGCTGCCAATGCCAGTAGCCGTCTGCACGAGCTTCAACAACATCCTGTGCTTCTAGACCACGAGTGAAGTTACGATTCGTTGAAGTCTTCAGGCACACCTCTCTATACATTTTTAATGGAACCGTCTTCTCTAGGCGGCAAATTTAATTTAAATCAGTAATTCCTCATTGAGCTTTAAATTTTCATAGTCACACATTCTGTAACAACAACAACTGTAACAATTAACAAGGGCATTTTGCAGAAAAGGCTATCGCCCGATATACGTCACACAGGGCTGTACTGTCATACGTGACAAACAAATGAACGCCACCATTACTGCCAGGAACGGTATCAGGTCAGAATACCTACGTATGCGGCTTTAGTTTACGCACGTAGGTAGTACCAGCAAGCGAGCGGGAGAACCAGCTGGAACAGCAATAGCAGCAA
Organism: Dermanyssus gallinae; assembly: GCA_003439945.1. Classification (NCBI taxonomy): domain Eukaryota; kingdom Metazoa; phylum Arthropoda; class Arachnida; order Mesostigmata; family Dermanyssidae; genus Dermanyssus; species Dermanyssus gallinae. Next base: position 7,842 of record QVRM01001912.1, read on the forward strand.
CAACAACAGTAACAACAGCGGCAGCAGCAGCAGTATCTAATTTGTGTGATCGTCAATCATTGCGCGGGCGACGCGCAATCAAAGGCATCATCCAATTACCCGGAGCAGGAAAACGAGGAAACACGGCGGGCACGTTCGATTCGATCCCAGACGAACAGCCGTGTGCCGTCGGCAGACGCAACGCGCACGTCGGACTCTCTCTCTCTCTATCTCGCTTTAGTGTACACGACGATGATGAAGAACAAGAAGACAACTGCATTTGCTATCCTTCCCTGGCAATGCTATTGCTTCTTTCTAGCCACGTTGTTCGGCCGCATCGCTCTGCCCTCGCGCGTCTCCTCGCACCGCAGCGGGAACAAAACGCAGACAAAAGTTACCACCACACCGCTGTAAAGGTACGGCGCCGTGCGCTGCAGTGTTCGCCGGTGTTACGCGTACAGAGAGAATGTATAGAAATATGTGTGATTATACGCTTATATATATATATATATATATATATATATATATATATAACCCATGTTTTCCGCGTGTTTGTGTGTGTATAAATATCGTAACGAGTTATCGACGCTACCGGTTGGTCGGTTGGCAGTGCTGCTTGATGTTGTTGTGCTTTACCGTCTGCGTACAGCGGTGGTTGAGTTGTTGTTGTTGCTGATGGCCTGGTGTTGGTGGCGCCGCTACCGAAGGTGTTGGACTTCAGTGAGGAGGACATCGTGGTAGTTGTCACCAACGAAGCCAGAAACCAGTCAGCCTCGGTGTTCGCGCGACCTGGCCGAGCAAGTTGGGCGGCGCTACAACGACAGGTTGTCATTAGCCATTATGGCGAGACAAAAACGGCAGCGGCAGCAGCAGCAGCAACAACAACAAGAGTTCCAATAACGAGCCCTTGCAGTTGTCCTCATCGAAGCGTCGACTTTATGAGGGTCCTCTTCTTCTTCTTCTTCTTCTTCTTTCACAACGACAACAAAATCACGTCGCGACCAAACTGCTGCTGTCAAAACGCCATGGCGCCATAATGTCCAGCCGATACGACGATGACGACGACAAATACATCGACGACGACAACGACAACACGTCGACGATAACAACAACGCTTACCATTGACCGATCGATTGGTCCATTATCGTCCGTCGCCTTCACTCTAACAACAACAGCAGTAACAACATCAGCTGCAACAACAATGTTAAGAACAACAACAACAGCAGCTACAACCACATTACCAATAACAATAACAACAGCTGCAACAACAATGCCAAGAACAACAACAGCTGCAACAACAATATCAACAACAACAACAATGCCAAAACAACAACAGGTGCAACAACAACAGCTGCAACAACAATACCACCAACAACAACACCACCACCACCACCACACAACAACAACAACAACAAGAGCAACAACAATGACATTTGTCGACGGCCATGTCGACCACTACCTCGGCACAATCCCATCAGCACGTCATCATCCGCACCTCCAGCCAAGCTCGACCGGCGCACTGTCAAATGAACTTCAGCGCAAGCGCAGTTTGTTTGCGCTGAAAACCTATGACGACAAAGTCGCCGTCGCCGAAGTCGCCGTCGAGTTCCAGCTGTTACTTTTCCTGCTACTGCTGCTGCTGCTGCCGTTTCTGCCGGCGCGACGCGCTTCTATAACGATATTTGTTTTACCGCTTTAGCTTTGGTCACAGCCAGCACAGCACGGCCGTCGCCGTCGTTGTTGCTCTTCCTACTGCGAATGCTCCTCATTGTAGAAAACATAGTAGCACTTCGGTTGCTTTGGATGGATCGCGCTGATTCATTCCCGGTCCGGTCGGTCCGCTGATATTCGCGGCTGGTCGCTCGCCGGTGTCTCGACAAACAGCATGCATACAGCTGCTGCTGCTGCTGGTGTTGCTGCTTAACCGACATGCAGCAGTAAATTCGCCACTGGTCATCGGCCACGACCGGCTCCGGGCTGTTATTCTACAAACCGAACGGTAGCGACGCGATACGGTACCGTCGTCGTGGTTGCCTTCGAAATAAGTGGGCCACCGACGTGTTGTTGGTGGTGTGGTTGTTGCTGCTACTGCTGGTGTTGTTGTTGCTGCTGGTTTTGTTGTTGTTGCTGGTGTTGTTGTTGTTGCTGCTGTTGTTGTTGTTGTTATTGTTGTTGTTGTTGTTGTTGTTGTTGTTGTTGTTGCTGCTGTTCTTCACAGCCAAAAAATACCAACTTCAACCAACATCGAACAGTAACGACAACAACAACAATAATAACTACAACAACAACAACAACACGATTAACAGCAAAATACAGCAAACACAATAGCGGCAATTGCAGCACAGACAAAAAAAAAACAAGAACAACATTGCATATGCACACACGACACGATAACGACAAAAATAACGATACCGCCACCAGCAGCAGCAGGAGCAACAATAAACAAATTAGAAGCTCATCGCCGCTACCAGTATAGCGTTTCGTGAAATCGCACGTAGTGCACGGGGTGTCAAGACAAATGCAGCAAGAGCAGCCAAATCCCACCAATAACTACTGCTTCTACTGCTACATCTTATTACTGGTGGCCAATGAAGCCACAGCGCACACGAACACACACATACACACCAGACAGAGCAATGCGGCAAAATGTCTTTTTCTCGGGAATATGCGGGAACTAGGCGTACGTTTCCTCTACGTTTTCTCCTAATGCGCGAAGTTTACGTGTAACGTCTTTCTCTATCTCTCTCTCTCTCTATATATATTTATATATTTATAATATGTGTGTGTGTGTGTGCCTCGCTCGCCTCTGACGATGATAAGCAAGCAGCAAGCACAGCCAGTGTGCTTCTGTGTATGCGCGTAGTACACTATGTGTATACATTTGCGGCCATCATACGGCCCGTAACGTATGCACGGTATGTACTCGTATGATCGAAATTGCACTGTTCGCCGTCAACTCGCCTGCACTGCACAGACCGAGTGTGCGAAACCAGCTTTCGGCGTTCATCGTATGGGCAATCGTTTTGTGCCGAATAACAAATCCCCATCCTCATCTTCGTTGTTATTGCTGATGCTGTTGCTGCTGTTGCAGAAGTAGTAGTAGTAGTAGTTGTTGCTATTATTGTTGTTATTTTAGTTGTTGTTGCTATTATTGTTGTTATTTTGGTTGCTGTCGTTGTGTGTTGGTGGTGGTGGTGGTTTTTGTTGGTGCTTGTTGTTGTTATTATGCTTCGTCTTGCGTTCAACCTCACGACCATGATCATCGCCCATTGATGACCATCGAAAAATGACCGCCGCCATCAGAGTCAGTCAGTCAGTCAATCGGACAGGTCGTGCCGAACTGTCGATCTATCGGCTGACCCTCACTACGATATGTGGATGGCGTGATGGGCATGATCATGATGATAATGATGGCGATGATGATGATGATGATAATAATAATAATGCCACGCACGTTTGCCGCCGGAGTAAATCGAAACAGCATTACGCTTGGCGTTCATAATCATAATAATAATTCGATGAGCAGCAGCAGCAGCACCACCACCGCCAGGTCAATACTAACCAGTAACTTCAAAGAAAAGTATGTTTATTACTATAACGAACCAACAACAAAAAATCATGTCTACATTCTTGAGTCGGTTTAGTCGATTTGAATATGCATACATACAAACAGATAACTGAAAATGAATTGTATAGTCATAACAAGTAAGACGAAAATTCGCCGTGTAACTATTACAGTCAAACGAATTTTAGGGATTCTTTTAACTTGCATGCACTCACATGGATATATGAAGCGCTGGTTCAAGGCGATGATAATATTAGATATGGGTAATAATAAAATAATAATTATTAGTATAGGAAGCATTGTAGCAACCTATGCCGATACGGGGCAAAATCACACGAACCAAATCAAATACCAAATCTCTAATCATGGAAAATAATGATATTTACATTTACAATTTAGGTAATTCTACGTATCTTTAATAAGAGCTGTCCTATTTCTCACGGTGTACAGATGCTGTGAATCGTGTTGGCTTTGTGTGCTGTGTTACCGCATAAGTAGCAGCAAGGATGCCGTTCCCAAGTATTCCCAGTTTCAGCTTCCTCTTTCACAAAGCTCGCACCACACGAAAAGAGCAGTTTGCGAACAAAAGATCGCATACCCAAAAACAACACCCACCACTAACGCAAATAACAAAATTTGTGTATGTTTGCGTAAAACAAAACAAACACAACAAACTCTATATATAGTCAATCAGTACTGAGAACAAATAAGCAAGCATGTAATTGAGTTTATATATGTATATACCCATAATCGGCAGATCTTACAGATACGGCTCACACTAATACTGGCCGACGCCTATCAATTATCGATTGTTGCTTTTCAAGTGCATTGGTACTTTTGGCCACATTTTCTGCTAAATGACTTTTGCTTGCCATCCATGTTTTGCCCCATGTGATACGTGGCGTTTCTCGGCATACGAACACACCAGCCATACTTCGCAGCCGCCGAAGTACAAGCCAACGGTAACGCACGAGAGGAGACAGTAACCTTGCCGGTATTTGCTTGGCATTGCTATTTTGAGTGTTGTTGCATCGATTGTTTAGCAAGTCTAATTAATAACACCGATACACCGGGCGGCACATGGTTAGCCTGCGGCGGCTCCCGCTGCTGCTGCTGCTACGAACATTTGCAGTAGTGCCGAAAGTAGTGGTGAAATAGATGGTTTATTATAATCGGTGACTTGCTGGTATTTTCATTATGGTTTTCATTATCGCCAGTCACATCGTATATCAACAAACACACCTTTCAGCCACACTCTCTGCTTCCTTGTCTCACACGCAAACACACACACTCTCTATCTCTCTCTCTCCCTTCCTCCCTCTGTTTGCTGTTCCCTAGCCCTACCAAATCTCAGAGAAGGGGTGATTACCCCATTGCCCCCGCGTAGCTTAGAGCTCTCCGCGCCCAGAGCAAATGGCGCGTCTTATTACTAACAAGTCCCGGATAGTCGCCGTCAACCCACCACTGCCCACTGATAAGTTTAATATTGTTTATCTATCTATGTAATATTGTTTATTATATATATATATATATATATATATATATATAAACGAGGAACACGCACGGCAATACGCGCCCACTATAGATTAATTTATGGCGATCATGAATAACTCATTTCGGTAGCGGCGCCGGTGGCCAACGCCTCTGCAAATCCACCCAGTAGCTGGGTCCGGCTTTGCGAAACCATCATTGTGAGAGCATAGCGGCTCCAATCAATTGTCTATCGCCCTATACGTACGTTCGTCAATCGTTCTAATTCCTGTTGTCGTGTTTATGCATCAGTAATTACAAATGCATGCAGTGTCTCTTTGTAAGCTCAGAACGGCTCAGAAAGCGGCCGCAGAGTACCTGGCGTCTCCCACGGAAGACGTGTGTAACTTCGGTAGGACACCGCACGTCTCATGGTATTGTACAATAGTTCCACCGTATGGCCATCCTCTATATGTTAGCTTGAAATCGTTATTTTCAGCGGCCTTCGTGATGCGCAGACGATGGTATTGTAACATTGCCCTGATTTGCTAAATCATGCGCGCACTGAAATAGTAAAATAATTTAACTAATATAAGTACATAATAATTAATATTGCTTAAAACTAGCTTCTACTAATAATAATTAATAATAATAATAATACTAATAATAACGCAGTTCACGGAGTCAACTGGTTATGGTAGCATGTTTTTTTAGAGTGGTTCTTTTCAATCGTACCAACAAATTCCTGTCGCTTTAGCTAATAACTGAGCACAGAATTGCGTTTGCGTTTCCTTTTACCACATTTGTCGAAATAAACTACTAGGTCCTACGTTCTAACAGCTGTAGACGGAATGACCCGCCCAGTGTTCTTTGTCAGTCGAAAACAAGATCGAAACTGATCTACAAATGGATGAACTCCATCAATAAGACTTAGCATCATTTAGCCGACGGTTTACACTCTTGGTACACTGGATTGTGACGAGTTTGACATTGCTTTACTATCATTAATCATGTAGGTGGTACAATCCTTACTGAACATCCGCTGTTATGCCGCTTCACTACAACAACAACAACAACAACAACAACATGATAAGGACATTAGCAGAAATAGCAATTTCAACACTTCGTCTTACATAGTGCCTGTGTTGGCCACACTAACAGCTTTTGTAAGGACTGAAAATTTCGTTGCTAACGGAGGGATAATGTGAGCTGGCGGGGTTAATATTATCGGCAATCTCAGCTATAGCCGATACGATCAGGAAATGAGAGGGGATGCCGATCAGAGAGTAAGGGTAGCATTAATAACAATTCGGCAACCACAACAACAACATTACCAGAAGCCACAGCGATAATAGCAGCGCTAAATACAAGAGCAGGGCCGACAACAACAACAACAACAACAACCACAAACAACGACAACGACAACAAAAAACTATCCTCATCACCACTTTTGACCAATAATACCAGCAACAGTTAACGACGGTAAGCAGTCGTTACAGCTAAGGAATGATAGATTCAATATTGGTGAAAACAACAACAATAATGATAAAAACAAAAATATGATCATAAAAAAACTACACCAACTTAACAACAACAACAACACAACAACAACAATCTGTATGCTCATGTGTGAGACAACGTCGTGGTGACTCTGGTCGCGTCGAGGACTGTCGAGTAGAACGACTGCTCTCTGGACCGAACCGGCAAAACCGCAGGAAATGCTTCAGCTTCTGCAACAGCAGCAGCGGGCTCAGCAGTACAAGATAGTGGTGGATGGTGCGGACCTGCAGCAGTAGAATGACGCCGGGCCGACGCCGACGCCTAACTAGCAAAGACAGGCGCGCGCACACACAGAGCACGCAACTTGAGCATTACGATGCCACCGATGCCACGATGGTGGACTCACTGACTGAACTGAGACGCGGACACATAACGACGAACGCCGTCTGCGGTGACGGTGCCGAGAGACAGTGTTCGGCGGCCAGCCTGCATAAAAGCCGGCGTGTGCAGTCGTTCAACGCTTAACTGGTTAAGCATATAGCTGAATGCAGCCACCACCCGCAGACAGACAGACAAACCGACAAACCTCATCGTGATTCTTCCGGGGCCACCGCTGCCGCCGGGGGTACCTCTAGCACAACTGCAAAGTCTCTACGATCAAACCAGTCGTAGTAGTAGTAGTAGTAGTAAGGGTATCAGAACAGTTTGTTTTTTTAGTAAGGGTATCAGAGTAGTTTTTTTTTGCAGTAAGGGTATCAGAGCACTAGGTACACAAGTTACTGAGCGCGAAAGCTCTGTTCAACCTCCCCGACCACCAGGCGGGCGGCACGTCGCTGTCGTCACTGATGGGGTCGTCCGAGGCGTTCCGTCGCGGTTCCGATCCGGCTGCGTTTCTTGCCTCTCTACTCGTATGAACGGCGAACTAACGTCTCTAGCAGCAGAGCTAATCGGACAAAATCGCATCCGGCAGCTTCACGCAGCTGACGGCCGTGCGTACTAAGCGCTGTGTGTCGCGATTACCTAGATGATATATATATATATATATATATAATAAATGGCCGAGACCGCAAAGGGAATTATGATCGTTCCAATTCGATCAATGCTAGTGGCCCGTTTATCATTATTTCTTGCCAACTGCCTTGCCTTGTAACTATTGCTCATGCTCTGTCACTTTGTTGTTGTCGTTGTTGTTGTTGTTGATCTTGGTGTTGTTGTTGTCGTCGTTGTTAGTGTTGTTGTTGTCGTTGTCGTTGTTGTTGTTGTTGCGACTGCTACATCTTTATGCAACACATTAAGCGGCAAACACGAGCTTTTGGTTTCTGATCGTGAATGTCATTATTACTTGTTATTATTGACAGGGTTTCTCTGGGATGATGACCGCGATTCATACGTCGACAAAGTTTGCTCGATTAAGCAGTCAAAGCCGCTGCTGTTGCTCTCGTTATTGTTGCTATTGTTGTTCGTTGCTTTCATTTTTGCTATAGTTGGTTGTGTTGGTCTTGTTGTTGACGTTGCTGTCGTTGTCTATCTGTGAGTTTGCTTCAGTTAGCGACCACCACTAACGAAGCTACACAACCTCGGCCACCGAGCACGTCTCACGGACGCTTGTTACTCACTCATAGCCGATCCAGAATCGTCACCATCATGATTATTTTCACGAGCGCGATTCTCACAAGCTTCACGCATATCATCATCATCATCATCACCCTGCTGCTGTTGTTAGACTCAATAATTTCGACTCTCGTTATGCAGCACTTGGTTTGCTCGTAAAGACGTTGTTGTTGTTGTTGCTGTTGTTGTTGCCATTGCCGTTGCTGTTGTTGTCGTCGTGTCCAGTCGGGGTCGAAACAGTGACAAATTTCGTCGATTGTCATCGCATTGCCAATCAACTGTATCGTCCGATCATCTGTCCGGGATTGGACATACGACATACGAGAGTTTAGTCAACTGGCAACGCCATCAAATAAATCAGTCTGCGTCTCGTGGTGAACACCAGCTAAACGATACGCAACGCATGCGCACGTATGTATATATATATATATATATTTTTTTTTTTAAAGTTTTTTTTCGTATAAGGCCCGTTTACGGTTTTTTCATGGCATGGCTGATTTTTAATCCATCCCGGCATTTACCTTGTCTAAATTGGAGACCATGCAAACCAATTTAAGAGTGACCGGTCTGGGTCTCGAACCCAGGCCTTCCGAATGCAAGGCAAAGGCTTTGCCTACTAAGTCCATCTTGCTCGTATATATATATATATATATATATTCAAAATAATCGGAACAAAAGGAACCTCATCTTCATTACCAAGTCGTTCACCGTGCGAGCTCATAGCGTGGAGCTGTGGTGATATTTGAGGCAATGCGACGTTATGTCCGCCACAGGTACCTGTGGCGGCGGTGGCGACGGTAGTGGTCGTAGTTGTGCGGTGGTGAACAACGCAGACGACGCCCGTGCTTAGCGCCTAAGCAAGAAGTAGCCAGCCAGCCAAACCGATGCGACGACCCAAAGGCCAATTGCCACATCAAACAATGGTCAACAGCGGCTCGCTTGGATCGACGCGGCTGCTGCAGCTCATCGTGCAGAGCAGCTCGTCATCGCTTCTGGCGTCGACGAGGCCACCAACGTGTTGTCGCTACTGTCAGCATCAGCAGCAGCAGCTGCCGCAGAAACAGTAGCCACAGAAACAGCAGCAGCAGCATCATCATCCTCACCATGATCGTCACCACCATCTCGTCGTGCACATCTTTGTTGTTTGATGCTGACGAATAGACGAAGAAACAGGCGGGAGGGCTGGCCGGGCGGCGGGGTGCGGGCGGATGTCAAAAAGCGCTACCCCGTTCATGGACTTCATGAGGTGTCGTACGGTCGCATCGGCCGTGGCTGCAGCGGCGATGGCGGCGGCGACGATGAACACTGCCACGACAACGACCACGACGCCGGAAAAATGAAAATATCAAGATGAAAATGGATATGAAGAACAATGAAGACGACGACAAGCAACCAGTCAATGATGGGTGGGTGGCCTCCAGCCGCCAAAGCATTGCCCGGCAGCTCACCCATCGACCACCTAGGTGTTTGCTAGGCGGTAATACCGCACACAGGATAGATAGATATGAGCACAAACAACCAACTGCATACGAGCTAGCGAGTGGGCAACAGCCGCAATGTAACAATGAGTCGCTGAATCTTAAGAAGCAGAAAAATGAAGACACAGAAACGATATGTCAAAGCAAAAAGAAGATAAGAAGAAGAAGACAAAGAAGAAGAAGAGGAAGAATAGAGCAGCAGCTTAAGAATAACGGCAAATATAAGGGAGACGAAGAAAACAAAAATAACAACAACAACATCATCATCGACAACAACAACAACTTTGATGATGGACAGGACCATCATTGACATCGGGAGCCCGAGAATGAACAGCGACCGACCAAGCAACGACAAAACGAGACGAACTGAACAACAGACTCGATACACATATCGAGCGGAAGCGGGAACGAGAAAAGCGGTCGAAGGAGAAAAACAGGGAAAATGTCAAAGAGACAGAGCAATGAATATGGAGGAATGATTGGAAGGTCTATACTGCTATTCGAAACAGAAGAGGCATCGTCTTCAGCGATCATTTCGCGATCAAAGACGGGCTGGCTGCCAGGAGGCCAAGCTCTTCTGAACCAAAGAGCAGTGAAGGGAAGCTGGTGCTCGTTGAGACAGAGGTGATTATGACGGCGACGGTGATGCTGACGCGAGGATGCTGCCGATAATGAAGAAGACCATGCCGATAACACGCCGCTAGCCCACGAGGGATCGTCGACAGCATGGGAAAAGCGCCGACATAACCGTCGCTCGATGGTGGTGGTCCAACGGGGGTTGGACCCACCGTTCATAGCCGGGTGGTCGTAGGTGGTGTCCGCTTCAATAGGTCCATCCGCTCACCTGGACGAGGGCAGCCCTCCGTCACCTGTGGCGGCGTGGACTAGGAGACTAGTGTGCTAGCCTTAGTTGTTATCCGCCGGACTGTCGGCGGAGCTTCGATCCTTAATGTTAATAAAGTTTTCTTTGAGCGATGCTCGTTGAGAATAGATGTCCAAACCGCTGCTGAGAGTCAGCGGCCACGCTGCCACAAACACTGCTAGGGAAAGTCCGAGGTATCTCAGTATGCCCGAGCCTCGGTGTATTGAAGATATGCTGCACGGCGATTCCAATCTCCGTAAGGAACGGATTAATTTTTAAGTCTAGATACATTGAAAACAACCTTTTAAACATGTTTTTAAACTTTAGCTAGTCCTAAAACAGAGCAGCCGTTTCAGTCGCCTTGAGTCAGGTTATGACTGGAGTGCGTTCCCTTAAGCAATGGAGAAGACTGTAGTCAATAGTAAGAAAACTTGAGTAACAACGGAGTAAACAGTAATAACTTACTGTTAAGTGTGTACTAAGTAGCTTGAGTAATAACCGACTAAACGGAAGCACCTAGCCTTTGCTTAGGTACGCATGCATGTTAACAATTTAATCCCAGCATTCGAACTGAACATTGAACGGAGTTTACAAATTGTTACGCTTGCGTATAGACTCCGAGCACCACCTCACCACATAGCCTACGTTGTCATGTCCGGTATCGTACAGCATAGTGTTGTGGATCTAGAATTCGCCAAACGAGATTTCGGATTTCCGACCAAAATCCGAAATTCGAATCGTGGGCATGCAAACAAGTCTATTCAACGGGCGAATAAAAAACAACCATAGAGAGGTCGCGAAAAAAACCGCTACGAATCGCGGGGTCGTAAGGCATAACCATAACAGCGTAGCGTAAGAGCGTTGACTGAGTGACTAGGCTTTGTCACAACGCAAGTTGCAATAAAAGAACAGCAATAATCATCATCGTTATCATCGTGATCGTCGTATTTATTATCACGATCACCATTATCGTCATAGCATGAGCTAACAAGTAAGAGTAACACAACTGACGACAGTACAGCTTGACGAACATCATGTCGAAGATGCTCGCGCGAGGTAAGCATGTTGGCTGCCCTCAATTTCATGTGCATTAGAGCCGAATGCATCACAGGAAGTTGTGTGGTCTTTTCCATAGCGTCGAGCGGGTAGTAGAAATGGCGACGGAGGGGCAAGTCTTTTCCACTGGATGGTCAGCGGCAATAGAAGCCAGGCAACCGGGAGCAGAGTGTGCTCTTCTCCGGATTCAATGGTCTATCAGTTTATCAGCGAACTCTACTTTTTCTCGACTCTTGACAAACAAAAAGACGACATACGCCTGCCGCCTGAAGCCAAGAACGATGAGAAGAGAAGGAGAAGCATTATTTCCTGGGAACAAACTGGACTTTGTTCTTTTCAGCAGGAGGACCCCATTTATGCCATCAGATGCTGGTGAAATGCCGTCGCCACCACCACCAACGACGTAACACCAACAACAACGCAGCAGCAGCAGCCGAAAACAACTGACTGTATCAGCGAGCAGATACGAAGCAGGAACGCTTGATATACCTTTGACCGACCGGGTGATGGACTTTCACCGTATACCTGCTGTCCGGATGAGCTGACACCCTGGTAAGGCAGGGCAGGAACTGGAGATGATGTGCGGAACCAAGTGTGCGACGGACGAGAAACCAAGATATTCACCACTTTTTTCTCATACATATATATATATATATATATATATATATATATATATATATTTACAGAGACAACGGGCGGTGAAGCAGATTTTACTTACCTGCAATAATCAAGACAAAGACAGAGCAAAAGCATTGTTGTTATTGTTAGTCAATTGAAGTAGTAAGATGCATCGTTGATGCACAATATTGATTATAGCATTGGATAAATTGATAAATGAAAGAAAAATAATGAAATTATGATGGAATGCGCACACGTCGACCCGCTGCTGAGGCCGGTTGAGGCTTGCATAATCGACGGAGCGACAATCAAATTGCGCGGCGTCATTACTGGGAACACCATTGCACGGCTATTGCGGGGGGTGTTTATTTACCGCCGTGTACTGCCATACTGCCATCTCGGGTGATATCGGTCGTCGTTGCCGTCGTCAGTAGTTAAATATAAGTGACAACGACAAAATCCGAAAATCACCTCTCTTCAGTCGTCGATCGCATCCAGACTCTAGGTTATAGGCTATGCGCCACGATCTACACAAGGTCGCCCATCACGCCTGATGGTGTTGCTCGGCGGCAGTCGGCTCCGCAAAACAGAGGCACACAAAACGCCACGTCAAACAAAACACAGCAAACATTTAAAGAAAAACAAAAAAACGCTAAAATAGAAGCAGCAACAACAACAGCAGTGACAACAACAAAATAACAGCAGCAACGACAACACAACAGTCAGCAGTAGCAACCGATACAAACAACGACGACAACAACAACAACAACAAAAACATCGGGATAGCGATGCGGAAGAGGGGACGTTCGTAATGAAGATGACAAGTAAGGCTATCACCATGTATCATACCGCCTTCCTTACCCCGACCCCACCACCATCAGCATCTGCGTCACGGGCCACGCTTGAAACAACAATAGAAACCATTGTTCCACTTGTCGATGTGGTTCTGACACTAGAAAATCAACGTATCGAGATAGAGTTATATTGAAATGTTTTGGCCGGCCCTCCGAAGTGGTTAGTTGAGCGCGAACCGTGGGTACAACGTACCGCCTCGATATGTTACGATTCTACACGTGTGGTCGATATATAGCGGTCAAACGGTCCGGATGAGCTTTTGTGAGGCCGTTGGTTAACGGTGGACGCGAGCACAATCAGCTTAGTTTAGTGGCGAAACAAGGCTGATTCACTTACGCTGCACACTTGTCCACCGTTTGACCGTTTGCATAGGGCATTACGGTCAGGCACGATACGATATGTGTCGATGTACAACCAGTACACGTCAACCAACCCGGCGTATGTATGCTTTTGTACAGAGGGTTTGAATTCGTTGCATCGGCATCAGCATGGACGGTGCTATACTTCCTTAATATTCGATTCGTAGTAGCAGTCGTGTCCTTGTTGTTGTTGTTGCTATTGTTGTTGTCGTCGTTGTTGTTGTTGTTATTGTTGTTGTTGTCGTCGTTGTCGTGGTAATCGTGATCCGTAATCGGAATCGAAAACCGGAACACAGTAGCAACCAAGCGGTAGCTGCCCATCAATTATTCCATTGGTACATATTGCACGGGGTGTTGGTATGTATACGCGTACATACCCTTCGCTTCCCTAATAAAAATACGCATATATATATATATATATATATATATATATATATAAGCGGATATCATGTACAATGCGCTGATTGAACGCGTGTTGTGCAACAGCGACGCCATTGCCGCTGCCGCCGCCGCCGCCTCCGCCGTTGCCTCCGGTACAGCATATGTATATGCAGTGAAGGGCTCTTATTATTAAGGGATGCCAATTGTAGCTCGCCGGCGAGACGGCCGCTTGTTGGCACGTACACGAGCGCACCCGTTAATGAGGCGCGACGTCCTAATTGCGCCAGATAGAATAATTCCGTCACAGATTTGACGGATCAGCGTGCCGCGACGCAGCGATCGGGAAATGACAGCACAGCAACAGCAGCAGCAACAGCAACAGCAGCAGCACCGCATCAGCAGTAGAAGCGGCAGCAGCAGCAGCATTAGCAGCAGCTCAAGTCAATAATCGGCAAAAAAACCGAAGAGGAAATAAATCCTGTTATCGTCTAGTCGTCAACGTGGGGCACAGATTCGTTGTCGACCAGACAGCAGACAGACAGACAGATTGATGAACGAGAGATGGTAAGCGTGCAAGGAGCGTGCAAGGAGCTGGTGGAAGTCTCGGTCTAGATAGATCTAGTTCGGCAGCAGGATGATGGTCCATGCTAAACGACGACGGCAAACTGCGAGCTTGTTAGTAATTGTAGGGGTGGTAGTTGGTAGTAGGAGGGGGTTTGAGGAGGGGGTTACAGTAATTAACAATGAGCGGATTATTGAATCAACCAATAAACTTGCCAGCTTATAAGGCGAAGTCTGCCGGTGTCGCACGACGATGCGCAATGAACTAGCAAACTAGCAATTTGTTTTTGATTTACAACATCTTATGTGTATTACAACATGATAGTCGTGTAGTTCGTAACGCTGAAAGCCCGTGTACACAGTGAATGAACTACCCAACTAGCAAATGAACTACCAAAACTAACAAACTAACTACCAAACTTGCAAATTAACTACCAAAACTAGCAAATGAACTACCAAACTAGCAAATGAACTTCTGCTTACTCTTGTGGTCTGCTTAAAAGGGCATTAGATACCTATTGCCAGTGCTCTTTGTTGTTGTTGTTGTTGTTGTTGTTATCGTCCTCGAACCTATTGCTCATGCCCTTTATCGTTGTTGTTGTTGTTTTGTTGTTGTTGTTATCGTCCTCGAACCTATTGCTCATGCCCTTTATCGTTGTCGCTGTTTTCGTTCTCGTCAATTAATTCGCATTAATTAACTGCTGGTGACGACGACGACGACGAGATCGCGGTCATTTCGTCTAGTATCTCCAGACCAGCAGCACTCGCAGCCGGAGCTCACTAGTCACGCAATGAACGAACGCGACTAGACCACGACGACGCAAGCAGACGTTGGCATGATTTCTGAGTGAGTCAACAGCGTCCAGCATACATCGTCGATCGACAGACAGGCGACTTTAGGCTGTTGTTGACTGTTGCCGGATATTGCTTCACAGAATGAATACAACTAACATTTACACTACGGCCACTCTACGGTACGTGGCAGTGCCGCTACCCACCACTTTCTACCTCTCCTCGTCACGCCAATTCCATCACGCGTCACGCCGGACACGTCAACGCGTCAGCTGACACGGCGACGCGTCGATCGGTTGAAACAACAGGGCGAGCGAACACGATGGCGTCAAAACGACAGATATGATGCCACTCAGCAGCAGCAGCAACAGCAGCACGAATGTCGGCAATGTCAGCAGTATGCAGCGGCAGCAGCAGAAGAAGAAAAACGTCTCGGTAACAACATCGCAAACGGCCAGGGGGAAAAAGGAAAAATGGTCCACGCAAAAAGAAGCGATATCGAAAAATCAGTCGGCGTTATCAAAAGAAAAGACGGGCGGGGCGGTTGAGTGAGTGAGTGGACAGACAGAAAGGTGGATACCAGCTAGGCATGTCAACCGAAGAAAGACTCGATCACAGCTCGTTACCTCATCCAGCCTTACCCAAAAAACTTTTTCGAGCTGACCCCGTCAGTCAACATTTAACGCCCACGGGTTTGCTTTTCGCACTGCTTCGTCCATAGGCGAACCCCATAAATACGCAAACCAATACCACGGTGGGGATCGAACCCGCGCAGAGCACCTACCAGTGTCTTCTCCTCCGGTCGCAGGGCGCACGCGAATGCACTGACCACGCCGCCACCAGGCTGGATTCATAGTCCTACCTAACACAGCCAAATATTGTCGCTGCACTCGATGTGGCAGAAGAGTACAGTAACCTTCTCCTCCCTCCGCCCCCTAGTTGAAGAAGTAGCACATACTGAAGCTCGCAGCACGGGAACGTTTGTTCTTGCGATGATAACGATGCAAAGAATGAGTATTAATAATAAAAACAATAACAACAACAGATGACAAAATAGTTCAACCTCGAACAAAACTACACACAATAAATGTACACGCATATATATATATATATATATATATATATATATAATTTAGTGAGTACTTGCAAATACATATACTCCAAAGTAAGGAGCATCATATACGTACATATTTATACATACATATATCACGGTTTTGAATATATATATATATATATATATATATATATTGTGCGGAGCACGACGTTTGACTATCATCCATGCTTATCCGCATGAATTAATTATGCGCATTCGCATCACTACAGCGCTTAGTCATAAGAATGTTTGTTCCATTATATTACAGTCGCATTTCCATTCCACGCACACGGAGACTGACATATATATGTATATATATATATATATATATATATATATATATATATATATATATATATTTATATAGATGTCACGGGCACTCTCAGACGCAAGTGTACGTGAACATCTTGCGGCGTGACAAATAGACGTAGCCACGCGACCGCTATGGCTGTCGCTCGAGCTTGGACTGCGCGCTACAGCGACTGCCCTGCGACTCGTGTTGCTACGGCGTCATGCTATACGTACGGGCCTTCGCTGGGCCCATCGTCATTATTGCCGCGGTAGATCGACTTCAGAGTCAGCGAGAGCACGGCGATTGAATCATGCTCTCTCGCCATGTTGATGCTGCTGCTGCCGCAACGTAAACAACAACAGCACAATCATAACAACACAGCAGCACGGCCGGCAAGGCAAACAATGGCGCATTAGCAACAACTAGAGCGAGCATTACAACAGCAACTAGAGCGACAACAACAACAACAACTAGAGGCGACAACAGAAACAACTAGCAGCGACAAACAACGACAAAAACAAACAACAAAGAACAACAGCAGTAGCAGCAGCAAACAACCAATTAACAACAGCAAGAACGACAACAAATCAGCAAGAGTGAACCGCAATTGGCTGTGCCGGATAGTGAAATAATTAAAGGAATTCGTGATGGTAGTGGTAATGTAGTGGCACGGAAAGTGGTTGGTAGTAGCACTTTGGGTCTGCTTAAAACTGCGCCAACGCCAACCACCCCACCCCACTTGACAAGGACAATGACGAAAACAAAATGAAGACCATCATTACTACTACTTCTACTACTACTGCAAGCTACTATATCGAGTCTATGTCGTTCCGTTGTCGATACCACCGCATATTATTCGGCTCGACAGAAGCGCTATACATTATATATATATATATATATATATATATATATATATATATATATGTTTTTTTGGTATGCAGAAACCAGATTGCTCTAAATAGTCTGATCCAGAGATGGAGAAAGGTTGAGACTAACAAAATAGAGAGTACTTCTTGAATAAATAAAATCGGTTAACTCGTATATTTTTCAACATCAAGTTCAGTTACTTTCTGTCCTGCACAACATATATATATATATATATATATATATATATATATATATATATATATATTCATGCTGATATATGTATACATATAATACAGAATTAACATCATCATCCATCGTCGTCGTCATGTCCTAAGTATCACCGCACGACTAACAGAGCCATGATCAGCACCAATGTGACAACGACCACGATGGCCATTATTCCATCAGTACAAGACATACTATGGGCATGATCATAATCAACATCATCATCAGCATCATGTCTATCGAGATCATCAACACCAATTACTCGACTGATGTCTGTATGAGTCTATCTGTGTATCTAGTAAAACGTCCATTCAGCAGCCGCGGCGCAACATCATCATCGTCATCATCATCATCAATATCACATTCAGAGTCATCAGCGTACGTAAGAAAACGTTTAGTCATAGTACCGCCCTTGTTGCTTCTGTTGCTGCTGTGTGGGAACCACGGCAACCACAACAACAACAACGACAACAACAACAACAACAACAACGACAACAACAACAACGACAACAACAACGACGCAGACAAAGGCAGTGGGCGGCTGACAGTGGCCAACGGAACAAACAGCTAGTCATGCGTGCAGAAGCAAGTTGACCAATGGTTCAGACGACGTGCCGCAGATGAGAGACGCCACGGCCGCCTCACGCCGTACGGGGCTCTCGTGATACGTTTGTATCCGGGCAAATGGTTTGAAGCGACACTGAGACAAAAGCAACAACCATTCCCAGCAGTCTCCTAAGCAACAAGCAGTTGCAACAATAACAACAACAACAGCAGGCAGCAGCAAGCAACAATAACAGTTGCAAGCAGTAATAACAACAGCCGGACTCCCGTTCTCTCCCGCCCACAGCAACAATCACATTCGATGGCATAAGGGCCGCACAAATCACGATTCTTTCGTTTAAGTGGGAACGCTGTTATGGCGCCAGCAGCTGCATGCAGCCGCAATACAATGACGACGACACACGTCATGTATGTATGTAGGTATATATATATATATAGATATATATATATATATTATCTATATTACATAATACATACATAATATATATATTGTACATTCATTATAATATATATACTATTATATCCTCTCATCTTCTCTCTCTATCTATCTCTATATATTATTATTATTACCATACGAAACGAACTCAAGGATAATAATTAGCTGGGCAACTAACAACGACGACACAATCATGACTACAACAACACACAGTATCAACAACAATATGAACCACAGAAATAACCGACAACAACAACAACAATATCAAATATAATTCGCAATAATAACAATCAAAGCATATCATGACGTCAGACATGTACTATATCCGGGTCCTCTAGAAGAACGTCCCAGTCAGCACACACTGGACAAGTGTGTACGCAGCAGATCGGCCAGAAGAGTTTTAGAAACCATTCGCACAACCAAAAACGGCACCGTATTTTTAGGGGCACAATATTCTCTGGCAGAGGCTGGCTCAATGTCCTGCCCTCGCCTCAGCTCGGCACCATAGGAACCATAAGCGTCACGTTCTGTGGATTGGCCTACACCTATCGAGCTGGCTTAAAAGTCTCGGTAGATTCCCTAGACACGCAAAATGACTCCACGGCATACGACAACTACTACTACTACAGCTACTGTCAATTCTACTGTTGCTAACGCACTTGCGTGCCCTCATGTATTAGAGCCAGCACAACTCGACATAGCACACGAGCGTAATTTTCAAGCAAAATTATGCCGGCACTCGTAGCCTATGCGCTCATGGCGACGGTAGTAACAGTGAAGACAATATTAGTAGTCATTTTTGTAATAACAGTCATCATCGTAGTTGGAATAATAAAGAACATGATCTAATTAAGGCTAAGCATATCCTGTCCCCAGTTTGCGTCGGAGTAATTACGTCGGAGAGCCGCAGGAGAGATTTTTCGGATATTGCAGCCGTTTAGAATCTTTCACGCTATTTGTTTCGCTGATTGTTGCAGTTGGAAGATCTCCGACCTTGTTCGGAAATATTGAGCACTATTCTGTGCGCCATTTTTAATAACAAGTCCTTGCTTGGCTTGAGCGATCGCAGAACTCAAGTGCGTCATCTTTATGCTGCTTATATGTTCATCAAACACCAAAATGAATCCTCATACCCGCGGTCGAATCTGCAATCGAGCACCACACCAGAATCTAGTGTAGTACTAGTCCAACAGGTAACACTACTCTATAGCTGAAACTAGGGGCAATAGTACTGGACCATATTGTAGGAACCACCAAACTACTAAAACGCGCGAATAGAAATAGTCTACGTGCATAAATATAATCTGCATTCTACTTCCGGCCGGCCACTGGTGAATACGCGATAAACGTAGCGAACACTCCACGCGATATTCAAATTGAGCCCATTGGGTCAGCTATGACCAAAAATCACTCAATTTCGCACCGCGCTTATCCATTATCGCCGCCAGCACATCGGTATCAGCAGCCGACCCGACCTTGCATGTGCCTACCTACGTTGCTCCTCCATCTCTAATCGCAAATGTAATCTACTTAAATCTCTAATCTCGATTGTAATCTACTCTAATTAGGCGTTATACAAAATGTCAAACCAACTAAAGTCTCCCTAATCGACCAACGCCGTTTTTAGGAAATTTGAGACAAAATAAAACATGCATCCGGAAAAGGTAGCGATATGATCGACGCAGGCTGCTCGAGCTTCCGATAACGTCCGGCCTGTCGTCTTTGTAGTTATGTTCGCGATGTTTTCGGCCTGCTTATTGCTAATGTCGTTGATGCTGTCGTTGTTGCTCTGATGCTTGCTAGTGTTGCGTTATGTAGTTGTTGTTGTTGTTGCAGTTGTTGTTGTGATAGTGGTGGTGATTGTTGCTATCATCAATTTTATCATTGTTTCACGAAAAGAAAGCTTGATAATAGAGCGTAAGTGGTTAACGCAGGAGCTCGCCGGAAAACTGTATCATCAACGGACGAGCGACACGCGCGGGTCGCAGTCGCGGCTGTTTTGCTGCAGAAGAGCTAGTCGAGCGTTTCGCGCAAATGATTCATTTAGTAAGCGACCGAGCGACAAAAACGGCGACGGTGACGGAAGGTAAGCGCAGCTACAATAATAATAATAATAATTTTAACTTTCGTTCCTGCTTTAAGTACAACGCTCCTGCTGCTGCTGCTGCGAGCTTGCTTCTTATTTCATCACAATTTTTATCATTTCTCCTGACTTCTCGCTCCGTCTTGTCACTTCTCCCTATTTTCCCCGTGCTTCGCTCAAGCCTTTTTAAGCAGTGCAACTATTAACATAACAACAACAACAACGCTATCAAACAATACCTCTTGGTGTTGATTGCTGCGCAAAACTTGCGCCACTGTCTGCAGCGCTGACATTATACTTGGAAAATTGAGGGGTCCTAAAAATTCTAGAGAAGGACTCTAAGAGTTCTGGCAATGGGGCCGATCTTAAAATGGGACCGCATACGAAGCACACCGTCGAGAGGAAAGCAGGCGCTCTGCGTGTAGCGGTGTAGACGTGTCCCACAACGAGCACCCGTCTTTATACCTTTAATTCAGTGTGATCGGCTCAATCGCCGATTCATCGAAGGAAGACGCCTAGACACGGCGTCTAATGGCTATTGCTAGCACATGCATGATATAAAGGTCGTTTGTCGTCAGCAAAGCAACAACGTTGTGCCAGTCCACGCAGCTAGTGGCTGTATACCGCCCATTTTCTACCTTCTGCTTCGTCTTCTCCACCTCCTCTTCCGTTTTCTCGCCTGCTAACTTTAAACATGACTGAAAGCCTACCTTCACTTACAGGCTTCGCCGCACACAGGCACACGCATAGATACATAGATAACTGCGCGTACGCAGATCACGTGTTCGCACGCAGAAATCATCACATAAGCTAATGCATCAACGTTTCTTAGCAATGCAAACGGCTTAGTTACTGCTACGCTCGTTTATCGCTAGTTACTCTCTGGCCTGTAACCAGACCACCTCACGGGCGGCAGGCAAGGCGGGCCTCGAGCTCGACTCGTTTCAACTTCTAACCTCATCCACCCTGCCTATAGAGTGAGGTGCACTCGATCCGGTGAGGTGCACTCGCTCCGCTGAGGTGCACTCGCTCCGCTGAGGTGCACTCGCTCCGGTGAGGCGCTCTCGCTCCGGTGAGGTGCACTCGCTCCGGTGAGGTGCACTCACTTCGCTCCAGCTGACTTCACCTGGCAGGAGAGGAGCAATCCATGCCATTCGTTGCTTGGTCGTTGGCGTGTTCGTCTGGCGATACTCAAAATAGCCAGGGGGGGGGGGGGAGAACGGACCAAGAACCTTGGAGGGAAGGGGGTACGGCGGTATTGTGTACCCCAGCAGCAAGAACGGCAACGGAGCGTCTCGCGGCCGTTAAAATGGCTGCCTTTTCGGCGACATTTTGCGCGCTGCACAGCTGTCTGGTAGCGTAGACACACATAGTCATCACAACAGTAACGCTTGCTGAAGACAGAGTCGGACAGAGCGCAATCACGGAGCTCGGCTATAGACGTCGCTCGACGGCGGACGACGACAACGACGAGAACACAACAACAGCAGCAGCAGTAGCAAGAACGATAAGAACAACAGCGCAATATCATAACAACAACGGAGTAACCGCGGTTGCGATGTCTAATGCTCGCTTAACGACCATCAGACCAGCACGCTTTTGTCCGCTGGTTTTCCTCTCTGCTTGCCTACCCCTGTCAAGAACTATGATTATCGTTTAGGCTGCTTTGCCGGCATTCTACATGTGTTGTTGTGTTGTTGTTGTTGTTGTTGTTGTTGTTGTTGCTATGCCTTCTTTTGCTTGTCGTTGTTGCGTCGTTATTCGCGAGTGTTGCTGTTGTTGTTGTTCTTGCTGAATGGTCCCGTTCGCTCGCGACACTGTACAATATGTCTGCCGCATCGTGTGTTCGTGTCAACGCTTAAACGTTAAAGCGTGAGGGGTCATATTCAGTGGCACTGAATTGGCCCGCGCGTCCGTCGTCTAGTTAATGACTAAAATGCAACGTCGTTGCGATTTGCCTGCGCAAAAAATAACAAACATTCTCCCGAAGCGGCAAACAACCTTACATAAGCCCAAATGAATGCCCGTTTACGCATTTACTCGTGTGTGTGTGTATGCGTTTTTATTAATGTATACACCTTGCATGAACTCCGGTCAACACTCATATATATATATATATATATATATATATAGCGTAAACTAGAAACAACTTGTCACTTAGAATAGAACAATTCAGACCACTTAGTAATTCTTGCACTCCACGTTATTTCTAGGAATGAGACTAGCTTATGAGTACCTAAGGGAGCCTAAATGCTGCGCGTCATGATTGAGCACACTACTAGAAAATTCCACTGCAAAATTGATCATAATCAAATACATATTGCAGGTAGATCGACCTGGCTTCA
Source organism: Dermanyssus gallinae (assembly GCA_003439945.1). NCBI lineage: Eukaryota > Metazoa > Arthropoda > Arachnida > Mesostigmata > Dermanyssidae > Dermanyssus > Dermanyssus gallinae. Next base: position 30,834 of record QVRM01001912.1, read on the forward strand.
ACGTCTTTCCAGTACGGATGGAGAGGAAAACACCTTTCTCTCTTGATCGTATCACCTTAGGGCAGCAGAGAGGAAGAAAGGGTGCATATAAACAGAGAAGAGCTGAACCCGAGCTGGGTTTTTACTCAACCACTGTTTCTTATTCTTTCGACTTCGAAGGTTCGAAGGGCGTTTCCTCCGTTATCCCCTCGGAGTATATATATATATTATATATATATATATATATATATATATATATATATATATATATATTTGCACCCGTAACACTTGTCTAGAGAGGTCACACAACACAGAGACAGCGACAGGGGAAGGCGGAAAAAGAGAAAGAGAGCGCGGGCAGTTGTATTCGTCGTATATCACGGCGTAGGTATTCGTGTGGGCCGTAGTCGATCTCCGATTGGCCACGACTCGTCGGGTGGAACTTCTTTCTTCGGGTGGAACTTCGCCGGGGTCGGCTTTGATCGGCCGTGACGGATCTCCTCCCATGTCAACCGGCCGCCGACAAGTCGTCCGCCTTCTACCTACAGACACACACACATATGCATCTGTACATGCACGCACGTAAATGCACACACACACACAACATGCCGCCGTCTCCGGGTTCTCCGTCCGTCGGCCCCGCTCCATCTGTCGCCAACGAGCACGACGCACGATCTCAGTGGGTCTCACTGAGCTGTCTGTCCTGTCTGTCTGTGTGCCTGTGGTTCTGCCTTCCTCTTCTGAAATCCTTCGGCCACGACCGCAACCACAAAAGGACTGACTGGGCGACTGGATGACCGCTTTCGTATATATATACAGCCGTATACGGTCGTAATCATAATGATCTCATCACTGGGCCTGTGATGCGACGAAAGAAGCCGCACACCGCTCTCGACGTCTACTCGGCAGCGCACGTTCCGCCTTTATCTGCACCTTTCGTAGGCTGCTTTCTTATGGGGTTCAACTTTTCTGTTTCATTTCTTGTGCTGGCGCGTTCTTTCTCTTCCAAAATCTCTCTCTGACCATCTCGCACTACCTATCTCTATCTCTCTATCTCCCCCCTTTTCTCCCCCTCTATATTTCTTCCTGCCCCTGTCCCACGACAGTCTTTCCTGCTCTTCCTCTCACTTGCTCGCCCCTGTCGGCCTGTCCGCCCTTCCCCTACGAATCATAGTCAATCAGTTGAATACGCAAAGGCTGTCGTCGTCAACTTCGATTACGGCGGATCACAGTGACGACGACGACGACCACGGCGACAAAGCTGACGTCCAACAAAGCAAACGAATCAAGCTGGCCCATGGCGGGCGGAGAGTGGGGGCAGTTTGTTCGAGAAGGTGAACTACTGATAGTCTGGCAATGATCAGCAGGCGACGGACTACACGATTCGGTCGGTGTGCCGACTCCGGATATCATCGGCCTAGCTCGTAGATAGTCTTTGCGTGGTGATAGGTGATAGTTAGAGGTACATGACAACAGAGAACAAACCGGGTACTACGGACGACTCAGCTTGTTGCTGCTGCGCTGCTCTGGCCATGCCTGATTTTGCCGCAGGAGACCATGCAGATCCTACCCTGACTGTTCGTGTGTTGCTCCCGCTGTCGTCGTTGTTGTCGTTCTGCTAGGCAAGTTGAGCAGGTTTAAAATCGGCGCCCAAAACCTGTGTTCACGGTGGTGCGGTGGGTAGTGATGATAGTGGCGTAGCGAAAGTAGTAGTAGTAGTTGTTGTAGCACTAATAATAGTGGTACTTGGAGATGTTGTTGTTCGCATCGCTGTTGTTGTTGTTCTCATCGTTATTGTTGTTATTGTTGTTCTCATCGTTGTTGTTGTTGTTGCTGCTGCCGCCGTTGCAGAGCAGCCGTCATGACAGAAAAGCCAGTCTCCGAACAGGACGACAATTGTACTTTAGCGGCAGCAACCTGTTGTCACGCAGGGGCCTCTCGGCCTCCGACTATAGACAAGAACAGCGACGCGGACGCGACGTCTATGCTGATTACTGAGGTTGGCAGCAGCCGCCGCCGCCTCAACCGGCTGCTTGTTCGGCTGCAGGTTGGCTTCATACCTGAGTACCTGAGTGTAAAAGGAACACGTATACGCTACTGCAGACATACAGACGTACATATGGACATGCGCGTAAAAAAGAGCGACACACGGACGTACGGATGAGGTACAGACAGATAGATAGATACATACACAGTAGAGAAGAGATCAATGCATGACGTATGTGACGCATAGATATAGATAGACCCGCTCGTCTCAGGACACAGGACACAGCCAGTCGCAGCACAGCATCGCTGCTTGAAGTCGCATGTGCATCAACAACCGTATGACGTCCGAACGCGCATAGGCACAGGAAAGCGCAGGCGTCTGATTCGTCGATCACGACGACAGATACACGACTCGAGTGACCGCGAGACGCGAATCCACGGTTGAAGCATTAGTATATCTCCCTCTCCCCTCTCTCTCTCTCTCTCTCTATATATATATATATATATATATATATATATTTCTTCCTCTCTATTTCTCTCCCTCTCTTTCTCTCTCTCTAGTCGCCATAGTACCCGCTGCATCCGCAGCAGAAGCTAGATAGTTGAAGTAGCGATCGTGGTACAAGTAGCATAGACATACCGATATCGGGTCAATCGGGTCTTGTTGACCAGTGGCGAAGTCATCGCGCATCAGGTCGGACGACAACAACGACAACAACAACAACAACAACGACAACGACGACGACAACGACGACGACGACGACAACACCACCACTACTACTATTACTAGTCGAACACAATCGAATCCTTTTTACTGCGCTATGCTGAACTCGGCTGCCGCTAGCCGCTGATCGGCCGCGAGACACAATGACGGACGACCGACGGCGAAATCGTCACCACCACGCTCGTCGAAAAGCCCGATCTTGCCTCAACGGCCAGGATCCTGTTTGCCACCGTGAGCGAGAGCACGGCCGCTCATTGAGAGGCTCGTACACCTCGTATACAGATGAGAGTACAACTACGACGATCACGGCAACAACAACAACAACGACGACGACGACAACAAAGATAACAACAACGACGACAACGATAACAACATCATCAACAACAACAACTCGTCGTTGTATACAACGGCAAGCCGCGTTTGATGATTCGCGACACCACCACAGGTACCGACACTGTTTAGATGCGCACACATGCAGACACGTATAACACGCATGGAGCGAAACTCGTCGCCGAAGGTCTATGGTACCGAAAGACTATATGATGATAACGATTTAGCAACAAACACACATAGATCGATTGTGCCTTCGTGCACACGTGCATTCAAGGTCGCTCTGCTACTTTCGAATTCTCGAACCAGCCCGTCTGTGTCTTCCAAAAGGGCAGAGTTGTGCTTGCAAAACTTTGCAGGTCTATTGGCTTTACATTTTTATGAAGATTCGTAATAATAATAATAATAATCACATATTCAGCATCACATCTTTTGGTACTCCAGCTTAATAAAGTTTCGTCTGTATGCATCGTTATATTACGTTCGACAGCTGTCCTGGTAGCTCCTCATGCCATACCTTCAACTTGGGGCCATACTAGGCGGCCATACTGCTAGGAGACGAAATCTCCTTCGACCTAGATCGAAACTGATTCGAATTCGGCATGTGACTTTGGATCTGTTTGATTAGATACGTTGGTGCCTTAGACTTTTGGACATCTCAAGAAGACACAAGCGGTTCTCTCTTTAGGGTCTCAACAAATGTATATATATATATATATATATATATATATATAATATCGTATTCACTAATAAGATAACGTATTGTGCGTTAGCCTGCGGACCTCCGATATCGTCCTTAGCAGAATCGGCTATCAGAGAATATGTCGACGTCGAGCACAGCTAAGAACCGTATCGTCAAAGAATGCAGAGCCACACAGGAACGTTGTGTGTGTCGGAGGTCATTAACGCCAACCGAATTACAAGACTTAGTCGACGGGTATTAACGACGCGACATGCGGTTGCTTCTAAGCGAAATAGCTGCCTACCAGAACTGCACTGGGCCCAAAGCATTGAAGCAGTAGTTATTCTCATTGGCCAGCGTGCTCAGCATCCTCATCACCACCACGGCCGTCGCCGTTTTCATATTTCTTCTCATGGCGATCACGCGACGCTTCTTTCATCTATCTGTGTGAATACCTGTATATCTCGACGCAGTATCTAGACGATGACTTGGGCCGCCCTTTTTGCAGCGACATCTGTAATCGGCTGTAACAGCATGCCTAACAGCATCGAGTATGTAGGTGATGGCACGTCGAGAATATCACCGACATCAGTATGCGGTGCTTTAATGCTTAAGTACCATACCGAGTACAGATACCGTGCAAGCGCAAGCCAAGCAAGCGGGTTTTACTCTGAGGACAGAAAAAATGCCACTGTCCGGCTATCTAGGCTGGCTAGCTCTTCGATGTTCGCTGTCAGCAGAGTTGAAATCCGCAATTCCTCTTGTTTGTCGACCCGAAACGCCAAACTAAGAAGGCTGTCGACTCTTCTCTGCTGCGAGCGGAGCGTGTAGTTCCCAAAGTTCTCAATGTCGTGTCCTAACCCAAGCGTCCTACAGATTCACTTAGAGCGCCAACCTCAAGAAACCCAGAATAGAGTTCCGCCCCAGCCAGCCCAGTAGTAGTAGTAGCAGCATCAGCATGAACAACCCGTGAGATCATGGACAGGACGCCGGCGCCGCCGCCGTTGTCGTCATGATGGTGGGGCGGACCGGGACAACACAGGACAGGCAGGAGAGATGCAAGAGAGCGAAGAGAAGTGGAGCAGAGAAGACGCAGAAGCAGAAGACGACGACGACGGAATTCCACCGAAATCAGCAACAACAACAACCACAGCAGCGATAAACTACTCGTTATGCGTTGATAATCAAGGCATTTTCGAGGGCTGGCCGCCGAAAGACGAAAGCGACCCACGTAGAGATCTAGGTGGGTACACAAAGCGAGACTCGGCGAGACCGCGACTAGTTAGGCTATCACACCTTAACGGATTTCAAGGCCCTAGGTCTCTTGGTCTGTGTGTCTGCTGGCTACAAGCCAGCGAGTCAGTCAGCTTGGCCTCGTAGATATCTCTCTTCTCTTAACAACACGTTTGCATCGCGGAGTTCGCTCGAGCGTCTGCGCAGCTCGAACGTTGAGTAGACGCCAATCGTAGGATCGGCGGCAACATTCGGCGTAACGAAAGTTAGATTTTGGTATTTGTTCGACCCGAGAGGCTGGCAGACACAAACCACTGGGAAACGGTGGGATCTGTTCTGAAGGCGACAGCCAACAACCTTCATGGTGAAGTCGTCATCACGCGAACAAAGGCTGCGTCGCCGTTTTCGTCGCCTTACGCCTAAGCTAATACGGGCACCGCCACCACCTGCCCACTCGAAAGTGAAGAAACGCCGCCGGCTGACATAGTCTGAGAGCAGATTCGTTCTTATCTCTGGACTCTCATCCTGTCGGCTTAACCTAACCTAAGTCATTACGTATAGTCGGCCTTTCTCGTTGTGTTTTTTGATTCGCTGAGAACGTTTGCCGATCTAAGCGGTGAATCCCTGTGTGCAGCGTGTGCATATAAGCAGCCGAACTAACTCAGATAGATGCATAGGCAGTCGGAGATTGTGCCACTTCAGTTCTCTGTCCTCGGCAAATTCAGCGGCAACCAGCCCAGTGTCTATCCTTTAAGGGTGAAGTGAATATTCTTTGCAAAAAAAAAGTTTAATTTACGCAAAACTGAGCGAACCGAGAATATTTTTTCACAATCTGTTCAACACGTCTAGTGTAGTCCTCCGTCTGTATTACGGTGATGACCGTTAGTTAACCTGCACGTCGTCGCACATCGCACGAGTGAGGCATTGAGTCTTCACGATCAACGAGCTCCGTAGTCATCTAGGCAGCTGAGGACTGAGTGCTACCTTTCGGATAGCTGTCCCGATGTCTGACGAAGTCCGTTCAAGTCCCGTACCGCAGGGGCACCAGATTCAACCTCTTCAGTTATCCAGTGTCTTCAGTCCAAAAGGCGCCGCGCTGCAAGTTCGGCAAACTAAATCACAACACCCGGCCTCCTTATATAGTCGATCCCTCGTAAAATTGCCAACTCAGCTTCAGTTCCTGGCCAGTGGTCGCGCGAGATGCACCAGTTTCCATATAATTGGTGTTGCGTGGTGCAGCCCCCCCCCTCCCCGATGGGAAACCCCTCGACCGCACGGATCAAGAGCGGCCCCACTTCAATGGCTGGCATCCCCCTGCGTCTGTTGTTAAGCTCGAGTCTGAACTGGAGCAAGAGAGAGAGAGAGAGAGACGGAGGGAGAGAGAGAAATCGAAGAACTGCCGGGACCAATGATTTTCTGATGAAAATCAAAGAAGACACCGCGAAGATCGGCAATGACCAGGAGGCTCGCTTAAGTCGAAACAAAAACAGCAGCGGCGGCGGCGGCAGCAGCAGCAGAAGCAGCAATGCCAAATACTCCTCTAGTCAATAGACTAATTGGTCACAATTAGAGCAACCGCTCACACCTTCAGTGTAAGCAATGTCCAGTAAGATACACAAATGCCAGAATGTTCCTACGGGCATTGTAAGCGAAAATCCACTTTATAAACAGTAACTATACAACAGAACAACAAAAATGCATGCAAAATTGCAACGGAAGAAATCTTCCCAGCAGATTTCGTCTTAGCGGAGACATGAAAGACGACGACAGCATCAACAACAATATCAAATAACGACAATATGTTTGCATACAAAGGTAACAAAAACCTTGAGAATTTAACTCGACAGTTACGCGAAACTAATCTCTAGCAATAATAAATCCTCGGTGAAAACACGGTACGCCTACAGAAGATTCTTGTCGCCTACCTCATATTGGTAGCGCCCTATTGGTAATGAGAATAAGAAGAAGAAGACTAAAGATGCAGAAAAAGCAGAATTCCCATTCGAATCAGAAGGCCATTCGCTACTGATGCTCTGATTCAGCGGGAACTCTGCCGGCGAGTAAATGTATGCGCCCAACAGTGGAAACAATGGACATTAACGTGGAGCGTGAACAAGCCGTGAAGCGACACCGTGAGTTTCAGCCGACGGACAAAGAAGAACCGACGGACATAGAAGAGCCGACCGCGCTGGCAACAATAACAACAGCGGCGGCGGCGGCGAAAGCTTCTTCTCATCGCAAAAACAGCGACAAATGTGAAATGAAGCAGCGGGTCGTCTTCCTCCTACTCGACCACCACAATGGTGAACTGCAACAGCACCAGTACGGGCATCTCGCAGGCGAAGCAAAACCGCCGCTTGTCGAGCGATACATATATCGCTCGGCGCTTGCAACGGACATTAGCAAATCTACGAACTTGGCTCATACAATGCACAGAAAGGTCGCTTCGCCCGCAGGACCAGCAGCAACAACAACGTGGTCGTCGTCGTCGTCAACGGTGTTCTATGCACGCGGCGCGCCATCCTTGGTCTAATCGTTGATATCTAGCCCGCGCTGCCCCCATATATCTAGTCTATCCTTTGGGCGAATACGCATGCCGGCTATTCAGATATATATATATATATATATATATATATATATATATATATATGCGCAATAAACAGAAAATTGCCTCCAAACCCGGTATAGTTCCTAGAATGAAACGAAAGAAATTCTTTCCGGTTGGGTGTTGTTGTTGTTATTTTATTGTTTGTCACACGATTCGTTATTCGCATTTCGACGGCTCTCTCAGTCAATCGAGCTAATTCTCTGATATTCGATTCATTTCATTGGATAAATGGTATAATGCCATAATGCCACCACAAGAGTAGGGCGTTTCAGCTAGTGTTAACAGCCATAGCTTTTACAACGTAGACTGCTGCCAAGTTATGGGTCGTCGTCATATGAGTGCGGAGAGACATAATCATCAATCGACAAACTAGGTGCACCCTTGTTGTTTAAGCTGTTGGCGGTGGTGTTGTCCTTGTTATTTATTGGCTTCATGTTTGTTTTTGTTGTTGTTGTTGTTGATGCTTCTATTGCAGTTCGCCCCCGACGACAATGATGATCATCATCCCGTACGCTTATCTACATTTGTTTGTCACCACTGTATAGCATCGAGCACTATTCTATAGCCGCAGTCTTCTCTGCTGGTTAAAGTGTCTCGTTTTATTTGCCCACATCAGAGCCCGCTTTGCTTGGTCGCCGATGGGTGGTGCACCGGGTCGGACCCTCGCCAACCTTTCGCCCCACACAAGATATGACAGCATAGCTATAGCTAGCCGGCCGTTGTCGTAAGACGCCGTAGATGACAGCATCGCCACTGCCAGTAGCAACCGCATTGGGTGCTACTCTTGTTGTCGTTATTGTTGTTGCTGCTGCTGCTGCTGTGTTATTGGTGAACAATAAAGCAGGCTACCGACTTCTTCGGTAGCCTCAGCAACAGCAGAAGCAACAACAACAGCGGCGGCGAAGACAACGACGACAACAAAATCAACAACAGCAGCAGCAGCAACGACCATCATCGTATAGCCGGCAGAACTACGCCGATCGATGCCCGACAACATTGTGTTGTCGTTGTTGTTTTGTGCCTTCTGCCCGAGTGCCGGGTTACGCACGTACAAAAGTGTATGTCTATATGTGCGTGCACGTATATATATATATATATATATATATATATATATTTGTACATACATATATAGGCAAGTATAGACAAGGCGGCAGAAGCTTCTGCAGACTTCGCCGCTTCTGAAGCGTTCTTTCGGCAAAGGTTTTTCCTCCTCTATGTCTGTGTTTCTCACCCCATTTCTCTTCACATATATATATATATATATATATATATATATATATAAATATATCTTCTTTCTCTCGTTCGCTATCTTTCCCCGTTTTTCTCCTCCTCAAGCGCTCTCACATGGCTTCTCTTCATGGCTCGCTAGCTGTAAGCAAAGGTGCGCTCGGCTGGTCTCGGCCATCGTCTTGCTGTCGTCGTCGTCGTGGTTGTTGTTGTTGTTGCTGTGATTGTTGTACTTGTTGTTGTTGCTGTTGTTGCTGCTGATCAATGATGCCGAGGGGGCCCCTCTCAAGAAGAACTGGCCGCCAACCATCGAACCAAGCCGGCAGCGAACCGCCGCCTTCAACGGCATCACCTCACCCGCTCTCAACAGCATCGTCGCTGCCACGGCTGATGCTACTGCTGCGTCTTCGGCTACTGCCAGGTTGTTCCTGTCCTCATCTTCACCTCCCCCCCCCCCCCCCGGCCCCCAGCTACCCCGTTGTAGTTATTGCTGTTGTTGCCGTTGTAGTTACTGCTGTTGTTGCCTTTGTAGTTACTGCTTCTGCTGCTGCTGCTGCTACTGCTGCTATTGTTGTTGCCTTTGTGGTCGTCACAACCACCATCATAACCACATGAAACCACCCTACAAAACACTAAACGCGCAGTTCGGCCGGAACACCCCAAACAACAGCGTCCAACGAGCAAGCAACCTATGTACCTGACAAAACAAGCACTGGTCACCGTAGTAACAGTAGTAGTAGTAGTAGTAGTGGAAGTAGTAGTAGGAGTAATACTAGTAGAAGTAGTAGTAATAGTACTAGCAAGGGTAGTTAAAGTTGTTGTCGAAGCGGTAGTAGACGACGAAAACAGGCTGAATATAAACCCCAACATCAACTAGATTTAGCCGGTTGTCGCTACCCCTTTCGGACAGCTAACAATCCAAAAACCCATTTTGCCCTCGGCGGCGTCTAGGCGGAATGGCTTAACCTGCGCGGCCAGCCAGAGATAACCCGCAGAGCATCCGATCGATGATGACGATGAAGATGATGTCGCTTCGCTAGGATCGAGCCCCTGGGACGCCAACGCTGTCATCCGTCCTGCATACAGGTATAGAGAACAGGAGCGGAGTGGCAATAATAAAACGAGAGACGCCGACATTCGAGAGCGCTGTGCTATGTACGAACCGAATTCACTTGCCATAACGCTACTCTACTGCTATATGCATTATCATTATCACCGCCACCACCACAATCAACATCATCATCATCGTAAATCGTCGTTATCAAGCTCATCACGATAAGGAATGTCCTACAATTCTCCCGAGCCGCCATGATAAATGAATCCGTCCGTCCTAGATCAGCAGCAGCAGCAGACTATGCATATGGTAGTGCGTCTTTGCTGTAAACTCGCACCGTTTAAATTTCCCCGCTTGCACCGTTTCGGATACCCGCGAGGAAAATGATCATGCCAATATATGTATATATATCTATATATATATATTCTTGCACTATCTTGGAAATCGCTGCTATGAAGGAAAACCATCAGGAAACGATACGATATGTTTCGATGTCACCAATGTAGAAATCGATCACACTATTTACGAAGGCATGCGTAGCTTTGCCAAGGTGATAATCCACGTGTCTGTCGAATAGGAAGCAGGCCCGAACCACTGGTGATAGCATCTCGCCGAACGTAATGGGCGTTGATTGATTCATTGCGACTGGTCGGTTTTTCTTACCGACAATATCGCATACGATTCTTTCAATCTGGTATACGATGCATTCATTCATTTGATTTCTAGCTCTTCCTTCACCCGATAGGGCTGGTTTGAAACTAGCACTAATTAAACATATCCGACTTCCGCCATATATATATATATACACATTGGCTATATAGATAACGCCTTTGCTCCCGCCCATCTCTCTCATTGTCTCTCTCTTGCACTATTGTTGTATCTAACATATATGTACAAATACATATTTTGCATTCGCGCCTTAGAGGAACAGCAGCGTTATATATATATATATATATATATATATATATATGCATTAGTACGATCGAGCAAGCGCGCCGCCTGTCGATTTAACTGGCTAAAGAAAAACGCCCTTAAATAGGCCAACAAGTCCAGACCCCTTCAACGAAATGTCTCTCTGCCCGAACGACAGAGGTATCCACAACGTCGCGCGGATAGCATACATCGTTAGGCGGCAACAATAAATTCACTCTCCGCCAAACGAAGATGAGCAGAATCAGTCGGGCTGAGACCAGACAAATGCCAGATGGAATGCCATTCTGATTATCACCGCCATCATCATCACCACCACCACCACCGTCCTCATCACCTCATCATCGTCGGCGACATCGACACCCGACTCCGGCTATACAGCTCGATGACAACCCCACCGACTTATACACTAACCGTTATATACATATATATATATATATATATATATATATATATATATATATATATATATATATATATATATATATATATATATATATATATATAATAATCCAGAGGCACGCCCCAACGCCGCTAGGTATGATTCCCTTAGCCCACGATTAGATTATGACGCATAGCGACACGAGACACAAACACAAAAATGCCAATCGGTGGAGCGTTTTCGTTAGCCTGGGAATTGGTACCGCCAAAACGGCCTACCTAACGAGCGCTGTTGTAATGCAAAATTAAGGCAGTAGTCACGCTAATGGCAAGAATATGCTAGTGGTAGTTGTAGTAGTATAATAGCAATAACAACAGAGACAATAATTATGATAATAATATTGTGAACATTAAAAGCGTGTGCTACTCTCTCTCTCTCTCTCTCTATATATATATATATATATATATATATATATATATATATATATATATATATAGGGAAACGAGCTGTAACGCTAACTCCTTCCACAAAAGCTTTCTCAAGGTAGGCTTTGGCGGCTGTGGTTTTTAGTTCTTATTCAGCTCAGCATTACTATGGAAAACAGCACTGATTAAGAGATTATTTCGCGCAGATTTTTTGGCAATTTAAAACAAAAAACGTCGTTTTGGAAATGTAACTACACGGTCTACAATGGTTTAGCTTTCGGTTGGCAGATATATACATATATAATATATATACAGTTTCACGAAATAATGCGTGAAATGAAGTTCACACAAGACATTGTCCTTCCGGCATCGGTAGCCGTATCGGCCTAATGTAGGACGCGCGTTATAGCTGTTATGCCAAATATGGACAAACATTTCGATCCACCTTGATCTAATTTGTCCTGGTCAGCAGAACAGCACAGTGGACGACGACAATATTAACCGAAGCAGACACAACCGCAACAATAATAACTGTAGCAATGTGAAAGACACAAAGCAGAAAAAGCAACAACAAAATCGACAACAACCACAACAACAACAACAACAATAAAAGCAACTCAAGCCGTTACAATATCGGCAACATCGACTCCAACGCCAAAACAGCAAGAACAGCAACAACAATATGAGCAACGACGACAACGCTAATATGAACAACAACAGCAACAACAACGAAAAAACAACAACAACAACGAAAAACAACAACAACAGCAACAACAACGACAATAATAATTACAATAGTAGGATGGTCAATGGCACAAGCGGAGACAAGACGATCATGAAAGGATGTTTAGCATTACAAAGTGTTGCAACGGCCTGGCCACGCAGACGTTCACAGAGAGACACACTGACGCACACGCACATACATAGGTGTACAACGAAGCTTCCAGGCTTTGTCTTCGTCGACGAACGCGGCAAAGCAGTGCCCGGCTGTCTCGCAATGTCCGGCTTCTTCTTCTGCGGCTGCGACAACGGTAGCGAAAACATCTAAAGACGTGCAGTTCAGTAGACTGTCCTGTCTGGACATCTTTGCGTTGTTTTCCGAGAAGCGCGGCAGCTCAACAGCAGCAATACGAACAACAACAACAGAAGCGGCAGCAAAAACAACAACAACAACAACAACAGTAACAATAACTACAACAACAACAACAACCGCAAAAACAACAACAACACCGGCGGTATTCGCCGCACTGCCAGTCGAGCTGCCGGAACAGCGGACCTATCCAGTTGAGTTTGCTGGTGGTCACCAGCAGCTCTATTCGATCCCCCGACAGCTCCTTAACCATCAACCAACCAACCAACCAGTCACAACAAGAAATATTGAAGACGACTACAACAACAAGAGCAATGACGGTAATGATATTACGCACGCGCAAATATATATATATAGTGAGAAGAGGGAATCGCGCTTACTTCTTCAATAATTTGCACAAATATATTCTATTTTACTTGCTTCAGTACTATATATATATATATACATATATATATATATATATATATATATATATATATATATATATATATATATATATATATATATATATAATGTTATTTTTAAACAATCTAGAAATAGATTGTTTATTAGCTTATGATTAGTTCCCGAAATTTCACTTTCCCTCCCTCTCGCTCTCTTACCAAATTTTCGTTAGGACTGACTTTCAGCTAAGATCTAGCGTCCACGGAATATCTTTCGCATTGCTTCGTAAAACGAACTGATCCTATCGATATAAATGTGCAACGGCGGGCGGCATCGAACCCGTCGCCCAAACCGCCGTGGGTTCAATTCCTAGACACGACGCACGACGCGGATGTCACTGATGATGCAAAGCATTTGTTCTTTGTTTCGTTTATAGTGATTCTTCATGGAGGCACGTTTATTACTACGACTACTACTACTAACTACCAAACTACCACCACCGCCATTACTGCGACGGCAGCCTCTTCCGGCCAATATATATATATATATTATATGTATAAATATATATAGTATAATATATATATATCTCATACATATATATATATATTATATATATATATGTATATATAGGTATGGTATATATATATATATATATATATATATATATATATATATAATATATATATATATATATATATATATATATATATATATATAATATATACATATATATATATACTATATATATTGCACAAGCTAATCATGTGAACAAATGCGCGAGCCGAACTGTCGTGCTGCCGTGAACGCCATTGTTGTTATGTGGTGACTGCTGTTGTGTGTGTGTATACGTGTTGGCAACGGAGCGAAGGTTGGCATCGTGTTCGCGCGTACTGTATCGCCACGCTCACGCTCGCAAGGCTGGCCGCCGCCGCTCGGATCAGTGTGCTTGCTTTCTTGCTTATCTAATATTCACGCACAAACTAAACAGCCAGTCTAGTCCTCAAAACCGAAACGAAGACGGCGGCGTCAGCAGCAGCAGCATCGGCGACGACGACGACAACAACAGTAGTCACGCTGAGTGGCAGCTGTATGAATGGTAGTAGTAGAAGTAGTTGTAGTAGTAGTAGTAGTGACATTAATAATCGTAGAGTAATAACGAGTATTAGTTAGAATAGATAACGTTGTCGTATTCGTAATGCTAGTACGTTGTCGTAGTGGGTGTATTAGTGGTAATCAGTGAACGGAGTATCAGCAGCAGCAGCAGATGCTGCTGCTGTGGCAGCTGCAGTAGTTCCCAGTAACGGCCTCTTACTTCTCCTAGTGCAGACCCAACCGTCAAGCGACCAGTCAACCGAGCAGCCGCCCAAAACGTCGTGGATCACGCTGTAGACCCTGTATGGTACATTGTAGTATTAGCAGCAGTCATAGAAACTGTGGTATCCGCAGTAGAAACAGTGTGTGGCCGACTGGCCTAGAAGGCTAGGGTGACGGGGGGGCGCGCGGGGGGGGGGGGGGGATAGTACGCAAACTATACCGCTGACAAGAGTCACTGGCCGTGCTGCCACAAAAAAACGGTTATGCAAGCCCTAGGTATTTTAATTGCATGCCCGTCCCTATAAAGACGACCCTTCTAGGGATTTGTGCATTGAGTGAACGTTACTGAGCTGAACAAAAGTACAGGGGACAGCACCAAAGGATGGCAAAAGTGCTAATAGCGGTTGTACGTAAATTAGCCCACCAGCACTGGTTAGACATTCATGGTAGTGGTGGTTTTTATAGCAGCTGCTGCTCTACGAGCAGATGCTGTAGTTAACAGTGGTACTACTAGTAACATGAACAATGGTACAAATTCTAATCGTGTCATTATTATTTTTAGTAGTAGTAGTAGTAGTAGTGGCACACATCGTGACGTAAGTCACTGTGGCGCTCTAGTCCCTACGATGGCTGCGACACGCCAGCTAGAACAGTACCGAAGAAACAGATAGACAGGTATTAACGTAGGCAGCTCTACGAATGACGAATATGCTGGGTAGGTAGTGTAGTATGTAGTCGATAGAACCGCTGCTTAAACTTCAGCTGAGTCCGTTCCTTATCCCACTTCTTCTCTTGGTCTGTTCTCTTCTTGAGGTTCGTAAACCTCACTCGGATCTCTCGTTTCTGGCTTGCTCGTTCGTATGCTCTCGTCAGACGATGGATTTTATTTTGCTTGGTTTTACGCTTGATTCTGCTGCTGCTGCTGCCGCTGCCGGCTTCAACCATTTCACTGCTACCTCCAGTGCGCGTGTGTCTTTGTGCGGCGAGATTGTGTACGAATCCTTGTGCCTACATGTTTTACCCGGTTCTATTTCTGTCTGGCAGTCTCTGCGGTGTTCGTCTTTTACCGAAGTGTTTGTGTTCGGGCCTGAACACACCAGGCGGTTTATACCAGCAGTAGCCACAGCAGCAGCAGCAGTAGCAGCAGAAGTAACGAAGGCGTCGGCGTCGGCAGCATCAACAACAGCCGCAGCAGCAACGAAAACATCGGTCAGCAACGGTGCCACCATCTTCTTCCCGTCGTCGTCATCGTCGTTGTCGTTTGCGAACGGGACTCGTTCAGGTCTCGGTCCTGAACGTGGCGCGACCGCCAACAGTACGCAGCAGCATTCAAGCGTGAAGAGTGAACTTCGGCTCTCTCTCTCTCTGTTCTCCCTCACGAAGTTGCTGCTTTTGCTGCTGTTGTTGCCGGCACCGTCGCTGCCGGTACGCCGCGTCAGCCTTGTGGGCGCCTTAATTAGGCATTTCCGTCGGCCGGACGACAGGACAGGCAGTCATGCAGGCAGTGCCTGCCAAGCAGGCTGAAGTACCAGCTGGTGCCTGCTATCGGCCTGCCATAGAGATAAACAGCCATCAGGTAGACTGGCTTTTCGTCAGCAGCACCAGCAGCAGCAGCATGGCCATCATTATCATCATCATCATCACCATCATCAGCACCACCATCATCATCGTCGTCGTCGTCGCTATAATCATTATTAAGCATTACCATCATCAGGTTCATCATAACCGTTGTCGTCGTTGTCGTCATCAACGTCATCAACATCCTAATAGCCGCAACAACAACAACAACACAACAACAACAACAAGCACAATCAGAACAACAATAGCAGCAGCAGCAGCAACAATCACAGCTAGAACATCAACAACAGCAACAATCGGAACAACAACAGCAGTAGCAACAATCACAATCAAAACAACAAGAGCAGCAGCAGCAGCAACAAACACAATCAGAACAACAATAGCAGCAACAATCACAATCAGAACAACAACACAGCAGCAGCAACAACAATCACAATCAGAACACCAACAGCAGCAGCAGCAGAAGCTACAACAACAATCGCAACCTGATCAACAACAACAGCTACAATCACAACAAAAACAACAACCGCTGTAGCAGCCTCAACAATCACAACCAGAACAGCAACAACAGCAACAAAAACAACAACAACAACAACAACCGTAGCAACTATCACAACCAGAACAACAACAGCAGCAGCAACATTGGCGGCAGCATCAGCAGCAGCAACAACAACAACATCAACAGCGACCGAAACTCAGTAAGAGCTCTTCACAACTTCAGTTCAGCGGCGCATTGAAGGAGTAGTTTGTCGTGCACCAACTGTTGCCTGAGTAGGAAGGAGGTCGTAGCAGCTTCGAAGTACCCACCCATCACTCGTTGAGGCCACTCACTCTTTACTGGCAGTCGGCTGACGCATCGCCGGCGTCAGGTTTATGCGCGGCGAACGTTGCCGCAGCCACCGCCGACACAAAACCGGCTGGCGTGACACGAACAACAACAATATCGTTGATACGAACAACCTATATCGTTGGAGGATGTCTATCTATCTGGATCTGGCTGGCTGGTTGGTTGGTTGTCTGGTTGGCTAGTGAGCCAGCTATCTCACTATGCTCATCCCACTTCAGCTCGACTCTCGACAGACAGACAGACAAGCAGACAGCCAGCCAGCACAAAATCATACGTCTGTAAGTGTGTGCGTATGTATGCTTTCGTGCACAAAGGAACACTGCAGCGCGCGGCTCTACCAACCTCAGTGGCTTCATTTGGGTTCTTAACGTGTCGGCTGCTGCGGTGCCTATGGACGCCACTGCTACCGCCGCTACCGCCACCACGGATGGCGACGACGACGACGACGACAACAGCAACAACAACAACGACAAAGGCAACAACAACGACAACGACAAAAACAACAACAACAAGAACAAGAACAACAACAACAACGACGTCTACGGCAAAACTGCTAACCTCGTGTGGGCCTACAATACCACCAAGCACTCATTTAGGAATCAGTTTTTCATGGCATTTATTTCTATATATATATATATATACTTTACGTAGGCAGAGTTGCGTAGGTAGAGTCAACGCGTGACACGCTGCGGTAGGCTAAACTATTGCCAGCCTTTATGGCAAGAAAACAGCTATAGCTTCTAAGAGAGCGAGTAGGAGGCAAAGCATGTCTTTAGCTTGCCAAGCTTTTGAATTAAGCATGTCATATATATATATATATATATATATATATATATATATATATGACATGCTTAATTCAAAAGCTTGGAAAAAAAACAGCTATAGCTTCTAAGAGAGCGAGTAGGAGGCAAGGCATGTCTTTAGCTTGCCAAGCTTTTGAATTAAGCATGTCATATATATATATATATAATGTTTTACCAAATCAAACTTGAGTCCCTGTGTTTTTTTTAGATTATTCGTACAAACATATCGGTATCGACGAGCAACCGTGCAATTCATCGTTCAATTTTTAACAGGTGACTCGCTAATAGCTTGACCTGTCGTTTTCTGTAGGCATCGCATAACAATAATCATATTTTTGGACACAAGGGTTTATTATTATCATGTACATGTATCACAATTACTAATAATAATAACAACAAGCATTGCAGTAAAAGCTTGATCGCAATAATATTAGTCGGAGGCTTAAAAATGTACGCAAAGCATCCATGTTTGCCTCACCTTAATGCGTCGCGCGCCCCTCAACCAGTAAACACGCGCATACATATAAACAAAATGTATTAGACTCCTCAGCTAGTGTGGCCGCTCCCCTAACGAAGTTGACGCAAAGTAGGCGATCTATCGATTATCGATCAATGAGTGATCACTTTAAACCAATTAGATGCCTGTATTGTGCTGTGCACATGCACGCATACCTGTATATATATATATATATATATATATATATATACTACGCAATACGGAGAAGCATATTGCTGTATGGACATACCCCGTCTTTGTGGCAATACTTTCATGGTATCTCGTCAATGAAATTTATAAAGAATATATATATATATATATCCACTTTCTTCCGCTTCACCCAACGAAGACCACAACAATTCCGTTGGCAGTACCCAGCACTGCACAAGTAAAAAATCAATGGCATCATTGCCTGCTTCGGGCGTATTCGTCAGGTAGTGTGGGAAAAAAACTTTCCTGCTACCATTTCCCGCCCACATGGCGGCTACATTTTCACTCATCACCTGCCCTGCCCGTTGAGAGTAGGACAAGGGGACTGCCAGGTTCATCTGTGTCCTTTTTCCACATTCGACAAATAACCTGATGAGATATTATATCCGTCCTCCTGTTCACTTGATGCAGCGCATCTATCCAGTACAAGCCAATACGTCATAATGTATGATGATATTGCCGTTGTTGTTGTTGACATACGGTTCATACATATATATATATATATATATATATATCTCCATCCCGTCGTCGGCTTTGCAGAACGCCGTCATAGCCGTCGATCGTAACCGATTATTATTGGCGATGATGTAGCAGTAATGGCGAGAAAACAATGGAGACGGACGTGTGTTGAGGAACCGCCGATTTGAGACAGCTCACTGCGGGCTGGCCAGTAGACTACTCTCAGCCACATACACCCAAACAAACATACACCGAAACTTACTCTGGAACGTGCTCGCGGGGAATAGCGCATGGTTTGCGCGGGCCCTTCGTTGGTGTGGCGGTCGTTGTGCTTGCACTATCATTTCCACTGTCGGTTTCGACCAACCCCGCTGACGCAGCGGGGAGATTATTCCTGCCACTAGTACTCCTATTATGATTATGATGATGGTGATGTCGATTATTTGTCGTCGTCGTAGTAGTAGTAGTACTAGTAGTAGTAGTTGAGGCACTGTTGGTTGTGGTTGTTGTCGTATTCACTGCCGTACTGCGGCCACTCTCACTGAGCATCATCGACATCGTTGTTCCGTCGGAGCTCATGACGAACGTCGAACTGCTGGACTGCGGCGGTGACGACGACGACGCCGCTGGGCCAGCTGAACCTTTGGCTAAAATCCGTTTCTGTGCCTGGTAGAGCTGTCGACACTGCTTGTACTGGTCACCATACACCCAGCAGACCTTCCACCACTGACGACACACCACGAGCTGTTTGGGACTGGTTGCCGGAGCGGTTGTCGAATAGCCACCACCTCCACCTCCACCACCACCACCAAGACCAAGACCGGTCGTGTTCGAACGTCCACTAGTCGTCGTCGTCGTAGTAGAAGAACCTCGACCTCCAGAGGCTGCGCCGGCACCGGCCGCAGCTCCAGCAGCAGCAGAAGCTCCACCAGGAACTCCATAACCGCAGCCGCTGCCGCCGCCACCACAGCCACCCCTCGAGGGGGAGGGTAGCGCAGGCAGAGTTCGGGTCGATGAGCCCGACACCGAGATGGCGGTCTTCATCATCTTCTGCACGAGATCAGCCATCTCGATCTCGATTTGATGATGAGGTCTCGTTCGTTCGTATGTATGTATGTGCCAGCGTTCGTTTGATCGTGCGGTGTCGACTCGACGCGCGCGGCTCAGAGCGGTGCGGTCCGTTAGAAGATCCTGTTGGAAGAAAAAGAAGAACGCCCTCCCGGCAGAAGCACGATACGATAGAAGCGGTACGTACGGGCGGCACCGCTACTGACAAAGTCCAAGAGGGCGAAATGCTTCTTCTTCTCGAAACGTTGCACGTTGAGGTGTCACGACGCGTGTGACGACGACCGAGCTCCGTGTATCGAGTAAAACGGATCGGACACGACTGATAAACGGTGCTGACCCACGACCATGTCCTGCCGACCAGCAAGGCGACAGATGACCGTGTGAAACAACTTTGTGACAAAGGCTAGGCGTTCGCTTTCATCTAGCTCAACTAGACTTCACTAAGCACGCGACTATTGTTGTTGTGGCTGTTGGCGGCGGAACTGCACTCCGTTAACGTCGGAACGAAGTGATCCATATCTGTGTAGGCATCCTGTGTAGGCAGCGGTTAGGTGTAGGGTGTTAGGTAAGCCCTCATTTCATGATCACTTCATATCGACGAAAGGCAGACAAACCGATAGATATCACATGGCCGGACATGCGCAATGCATGTTGTATACGATGAACGAACTGCACGAAGATCTATCCACACCTATATATCCATGATAATAGCACGCACCGATATCAGTAGCACACCATGACCACTAACAGAACAACGAATGCGTGCTACAACAATATCAACAGTCCAGTTGAAAGAGGAACTTAGCGGCTGACGTGAATGTTTCTATTGCTGCTGTTGTAGTTGCTGTTGTTGTTGTTGTTGCTGCTGCTACTGCAACAGCTATAGCCGTAGCGTGATTATTGTTGTCACCGCTGTGGTTGTTGTTGCCACCGCTGTCAGCATTTCTTCTAGTTGCTGTTGTTGTTGTTGTGCGTTGTTGCTAGCGCTATCAGTGATAATCCGTTCATTCAATTTGTATGCATTCACTTGCTGGCTCGCTTGCGTTATCCGGCTAGAGAGCACATTGTTCACGACGACGCAGACGAATAAGAAGAACTCAAGCACCAGCAGCAGCAGCGATAACTCGGCGACGACACATCACAAATGGTTGCTGTTGCTGCTTCCAAGCAATACCACGATCACCTCGTCTATGGCCACCATCATCACGGATATCATATCCAGCACCACTAATACGAGCACGATACACGAATCTTCTCATCACTGACATACTGCCCGCGCATTGAGCTCCTCGTTGCTTTCTCTCGCTCTCCGAGGCCGCTTTCTCTCTCGCTCTTTCTCTCTCGCTGTCTCTCTATTTCACCCTCGCTCCGTCGCCGCCAGCAGCTGCAGCCTGGTGGCGTACGTCAAACAATTGCCCTAGGGGTAGACCTGCCGCCTGGGTGACATTAGACCTCCGAGCCTCATGCGCCTCATCGTTGACGACGACGACGACGACATGAAGAACCTACTAACCATCATGGCCATGCACTTGCGGGCTCGGCGCTCTCTGTGAACTCTCTGAACAGCCCCACTGCAGTAGCAGCAGCCACAGACAGGTACGACGCGACGATGATTCCGACTTCGACGCGACGATGGATTCCGACTTCGAGTCGACGAAGGTTCCGACTTCGAGTCAGACGATAAGGTTCCGACTTCGAGTCCACGATGGTTACGACTTCGAGTCGACGATGGTCACGACGACTGCAATTCAACTTTGCGTGCGAACACAAACGTGTCGTTCAACTAACTTCTTCTGCGGTGGCGACAGGATGAGGCGAGTCGACGCGGGAGACGCTGACACGCCGCGCTCCGTCGGAAGATCCTAACTGAAGCTGAAGCAATAGCAGAAGTAGCAGCAGCAGCGGCGGCAGCGGCAGCAGCAGCGGAAGAAGAAGTCCTTCGTGGCCGCGACGCCAGTAACAGTGGCAGCACCGGCGGCTGCGGCGGCAGCGGCGGCCGGCGCGCTCAACAGGCGACAGCCAGGCGAGGGTTGTTCGTTCGTTGGTTCGGCCAAGCGGCCCGTTGGCCGCCCTATGGGTCGGTTGGCCGGACCGAACGCTACGCTTGGGTTGGTTGGTCGGTTGGTTGGTTGTGCGCGAAGCCGGCTAACGACGGAACCATCGGCGACGAAGCCAACGGCGGCGAAGTAGTGGACGACAACGCTGATGATGGTGACTATGACGATGATGATGATGGTGATGATGATGGTTGATGATGATGGTGATGATGAAGATGATACAACAGCGAAAGGTGGCGATGATGGTGATCGCGCCAGCCATCCAGTTGTTATCCAGCCAGTCAACCAGCTAGCCGGTCAGCCGCACATGATGAAAACACGCAACCAACCCGAATAAATATTGCCGCCGTAGCAGAAACAGCAGCAACAGCAGAAGCGTATGCAGAAGCTGTAACAAGTAGCGTTTATACTTGAACGTCATTGACGTCGTCGTCGTCGTCCATGCGCTGCTTGTACCCATTGCTTGGCATTGGTAACCACCGCCGCCGCCGCCAGTCACGTGGTGTTGCTGCTGCTGTTTTTGTTGTTGTTGTTGTTGTTATTGTTGTTGTTTTTGTTGTTGTTGTTGTTGCTGCTGCTGCTGCAGTTGTGTATTGCTCTTATTGTTGTTGCTTCTGCTGCTGTTGTTGTTACTCTTGCTGTTGTTGCTGCTGCTGTTGTTGTTGCTCGAATCGTTGTTGTTGCTACTGCTGTTGATGTTGTTGTTGTTGTGGCTCTTACTGTTGTTGCTGCAGTGGTTATTGCTGTTGTTGTTTACTGCGTCCAGCCATGAGGAGAGCAATCGTTGCGACAGACTATGCGATATCTGTGAAGATGAGTCTCTTCTTGCACAACCAATGCTTCTGTTCTATTCACCGCTATGATCTACATAAGCTGCCGACGAAATACGCGCCTATTCTATTTAGTGTTCGCCTATTTTGCAGACCCACCTGGAAGGTCGTTCTATTTCTTCTTCATAGTTTTTCGGCGTTCTTATTTCCACACGTGTCTTTGCTACCCTTTTAGGAGAAGCAAAATGCATTAAAAATGCATTCACGTATTATTTATTACCTGCGGGTCGGTCGTGCGGGAATACGATTCCATTCTTGAATGATTTTAATCTTATGTTCTACACACTAAAAATACCTGTTGTGCGGTATACATGACCAACGTGTGTTACGTCGTGGCGTGATCATGGCGCTGCATTATTGTCTCCACGTGTGTCAGAAACTAATCCCGTACCATCAAAAATACCAGTATCAAGAAGACGTTGCTCTCCTACGTCTAGACGCCCAGTGTAATTAGTAACACACTTGCATAGGTGATCACAATATACATATATATATATATATATATATATATATATATACCAGATTTATATTAAGTAAAGTAATCTTAAATGGACAAAGCCGCCCTCCACCGCATTGTGACAATGACCGTGGCCTCAGCAGGCGCGCCGACGCCGGAAGCTGAAAAGCAGATTGCTAATGAACACGACCGCTGCACCCCATCCGAAAGATTTTGGTCTCTCATTTCGCTCGCTGCCTCTTCCTTTCCTTCCGCTTCTCTTTTTCTCTCTCTAACTGTTTCTTTTATGCTTCGTCTACGTCGTATCAGGTAGGGGGAGAAACATTCCCTCCCCGCCTCGCCCCCGGTCCGCTCTACTCTCGTCATCATGATCTTCGTGGAACTGCTGGCGGTCATCCCAATATCTAGCGGACCCGACGCTCCGACGAAAAATAACTACAAACACCACCATCATCATCATCACTACCACCAATACTTCGGCGATCGCTACAACTATGTTCGGTCTATTTGGCCACTTCCATCTCCACCACCACCACCACCACACCAAGCACAACACCGAACCGATCGACCACTGCGGCTGCGAAGTCGCCTCGTCCTAGCCGAAGGCCAAACGCCCGTCGCCGTCGAAGTCGCTGCCTTCGACGGACCGCCATCCAGGTTGACGTTGACGACCGTTCGATGCCGCGCTCAGTTAGCTTCAGTTTCGTTTTTTCTTCTACTTTGACTACTACTGCTGCGACGGCTGCTCCTTCAGCATAAAGCAGATGATCATGACAATGAGAAAGCCCGTATGGATCAATTATTGAACCCTAAGGTCTCTCTCTACACGCGGTCTACATCCCTATGATGTTGCTATAGCTGTTACGACGTCGTGGTCAAAGACCCGACTCTCAAAGTCTCTCAAAACCCCCTCAATATGTCTTTTTTTTCTCGTTCGCCTCCTTGCAGCTGATGTCCAGCTTTTCCGACCGTGGCTTCATGTCTTCAAGCCTTGTTCTACTGTTTGTACTTATCTAGCGAATCGCATATCTCCTAAGATATCGTCTGCTCTACGCTATGTCCCATACATTAGATTTCTGCTCTTTCAACACTAAAATGAAACTGCTCGTCTAGTTTAATTATTAATACAATTGAGTGTGGTAAGTAGTGTTAACAAGCGGAGTAAATATTAAGTTGTTATTCACAATAACAATGGCGTAAATTTTAAGAGCGGTCTGCGCTCGAAGAGCACGTGCCGCGCTAGGGTCGAACAAACGGACGAAATACTGTGTGATCTACTTGATTCGATGTTTTTGATCACCCGCTTGCTCGTCAATAGAAAGGAAAACAGGAGATACACGTCTGATCTATAATATATATATATATATATATATATATATATATATATATACATACATGCTTACATATGTATAATCAGTCTGCCGCGCCCCTAACGATGTCTCCGACTGACGCCAGAGCAACGTCACGTCAAACCGGACCACCGAAAGCCACCGTAAGCTGGATGAGTGTGCTGTTCCTTGCTTGCCGTCGTAGCAGTAATAGGGTTGAACGCAGTAAAATAATCGTCGTGCTCATAGAAGCAGCTTGTTGTAGTCTCAGCAATCTCAATAACAATAGCAGACGGCGACGGCTGCAGTAGCGGCCGCCATCGCCGCCACAGCAGTCACAGCAGAGCAAACGCACAAGACGAAAAAAAAGAGCGCACACAACAAAAGATTATAATACATAGAGCGTCGCATAACACAGCCACCGACGATCAGTCCAGCGATCCACACAGCCACAACAATGCATGTAACGGCCGGCGCCGCCGCCTCCGCCAACGACAGCAACAACAACAACAACCACAACAAGGACGAGAACAGCAACAGCCACAGCAACAACCACAGAAGCAACAACAAAAACCACAGCAACAACAACAACCACAACAAGGACGAGGACAACAACAGCCACAGAAGCAACAACAACAACCACAGCAACAACAACCACAACAAAGACGAAAACAACAACAACAACAACAACAACAACAACAACAACAAAAACCACAGCAACAACACGTGAATAGTGACTGACCGATCGTCTGACTGGCCATAGAAGATAGCTCTATGATTCTGACTTGGAAGATGTTCTGTAGTTCTAATTCTGTCGCAGGTTATAATGACGATTATGCGATGATGGTGGTGGTGGTGGTGGTGGCAATGATGATGATGATGATGATGGCGGCAGCGGTTGTGGTGAAGCTCAGCGCTAGCGTCGAGATCATCTTCACTATGAACGACCGCGTCATGCGGCCGCCCCGTCACCTCACATAGAGGATGGCCGGCAGCGGACGATGGGCGACACCACGCGGCTGGTTGCTTTCTTTCAACCGAACAAGGGGGGGGGGGGCGAAGGTGCATTGAAGCAGGGCCTTTTGTTATGATTATTATGATTTATTATTATTATTATTGAGGTGTGGGAGGGAGCGAGGCAAGGAGTGAGGTAGAATCCAGTGACACGACATCGGGAACGGGAAGACTTGATTGGTTGCCCATTGGGCCGACGCTCCCTGGCTATTTAGCTAGCTACGACTGAACCTAACCTAAAACTTTTGTAAGTGCTGATCCCTCAGCCAACATGTAACGTCCTTAACGGGTTTGCTTTCGCATTGCTTCGTAAGACGGAAGACCCCATAAACACAAATGTGCAACAGTGGGGATCGAACTCGTGCACCTATGTGTTTCCTCCGGTCGCGAGGCGCACACGCGAATGCACCACGCTACCAGGCTCGACACTGAACTTAACCTCACCTAATCTAATCTGATGCTCTCACCTTTCTTGGGACCGACTGCAAAAGCTGAGGCTCCAAATGAATCAGGGCCTACCTATCATACAACACATATCTCTTGCCATCAACAACAATAACAACAGCATCAGCATCAACAACCTCGCCTCGGTGGTAGGTGTCGCCGGGCACACCTTAATGCCACTTGTACGATAACCACATTCTTCAGTCATTTCGTTAGATCCGTAGTTTGACGGCACCTGACGACACCCGACGACCCCGACGACATTTACTAGCTAAAAAGAAAATCACCCGCATTTGGCGATTGCGACGATACGAACAAAAATAACAATATAATATAACAGCAGTAAGTACAACAACAGCAACAACCTCAACAAACCAAAACACTACAAATAATGACAAGCATCCTCAACAACAGTAAAACACTACAAATAATGACAAATATCTGCTCGATATAGACATAGATAGACTGCACACACACACACGGGCGTATCTGTGTGCGTCTACAGGCCCGTAAGTGTATTATTCTTCGAAAGTCGATTGATACGAAATCAGGGCTTGGCTGACCAGAAACGGGCAGGAAAACAACGCCACGTCCATAGTAAACAACTGCGACGACGACGACGACCTTCCTCGGCCTTCCTGCCGCCTTGGATAAAAGAACGAAGAACAGCCTCAATTCGTTGGATCGATCTAGACAATGACTTCATACATTCAGCACCAGCCGCTCACTTGTTTCATTCATTCAATGGCTAGAAAGCCCGGCGTCGATATTGAGATGTCACGTCAACCACAAACCGCTTGATTTCAAACGGAGGAAATAATGTGAACTTGAACGTGAAAATGCACTGCTTCGAATATCATTTGAAGGCAACGTTTAAAAAATACCGTTGCTACCAAGCCAGCATTTCGTCGTATATATATATATATATTTCCGAATTTGTCAATACCAATACGATATATAAGAAAATACCTTTCGGGCTGACCCTCAGTAAAGATTTAACGTCCACGGGACCGCGTTTCGCATTGCTTCATAGGCGGACCCCCATAAATACAAATGTGCAACGGTGGGGCTCGAATCCGCGCACCAATGTGTCTTCTCCGGTCGCGAGGCGCAGGCGAATGCACCACGCCACCGGGCTCGACACCAATACGACATATAAATATATTTGTTGTTCTTTTTTTTACACATGTTTCCACATATTTGAAACACGATAAAACTTGAACCAAGCCGACGAAAAACAAGATTAGCAAACAAGGAAAACATCAAATTCGCAGGTCGCCGCTGATTACTTGATAGCTGTATCTCGAACTGTAACTAACACACTGACTGCGTGCGAATGGTTACGAAACTATCCATATAACCTAACTTCCTAACTGTCGCTAGCATTGGTGGCATCGGCTGTCGCGTAAGTTGGCCAAGCACAGCGATATCGACCCAACGACCCAACGGGAGGCAACCTTGAAGCGACCGCCATCCAACGTGAACGTTCATCTATTCCACTGTCTCTGCCGAGTGACGTTAAGCCGTAATAAACTTCGTCCGTTAACTAGACGACGATCATAGCTAGACGACAGCTCAACCGCTCGCTGGTTGTGTCGCTGAGGTGTTGTTGCACCTGTACGACCTGTAATACCCGGTGCCTGGCTGAGAGCGCCTGCTCTTACCCAGCAGCTTCGTTTGCTGCTGATGTTGCTGCTTCTGCTGCTGGTGTCGGTCCCTGCTTCTGTTTGTTGTTTCAGAAGCAGGCTCCAAAAATTCCCACCACTGACTTTGCCGCCGCACCCGACAACAACAACAATAACAACAACACAAAAAGCATAAATGCATGAATGAATTGACGGATACGCCACTCTCTCTCCTCATGTCTTCCCGCTTTCCCCCAGCGTGTTGTGTAGAAGTGATGATTGTTAGCGTCATCCTTGATTAGCCAAGCAAAAACAACCTGCTCTCCCGGTGCTGCTTTTACTGCTGCTGCTGCCGCCGCAGCTGTTGTTGCTGTTGTTGTTGTTGCGCATTCATTCGCTTATTATGTTAGAGCAAGCCGCTATCGTTGTCGATCATGGTGGTCTCTAATATATATATATATATAATATATATATATATATATATATATATTATACATTTTGTCTATTACAGTAAAAAAAAGCATACTATAAATTCATACACATACACCACATTCGATACTAGACCGCTACGCTAGCATCCGTAGGAAATATTCGAAGTACCTATATCCAGCAGCAGCAGCAGCCTCACCATCATCATTGAGCAGATCGTCTCGTCTAACAGCAACAACCGTGGAGTCGTACGTAGCCTCCCTCCCTCCCTCCCTCGCTCCCAAGTTTCAACGTGACGCCTCTGGTCTCGCTGACCTCGTTGGCGTAACCTAGCGGCAGACAGGGTTGTTTTCAGTTCGTTCGTTCGGTCGGCATCGTGTTGACGCACAATGCCGAACATGATTGACAGAGCGGCAACTATCACCACCAAGCAAATACGTTGACTTCTACACGCATGTAGTACGACGCCCTAAGAGCCCGCCTCGTCACGGCGAACTACTACCCTGCAGCCGCAGCAGCGAACAAGAACAGCAACGATTAGGAGGCGTCATTGGCGGCGACAGAAGGCCAGAGACGTTCGCCGTTTTCGTTGCTTCTTAATCGTGATCGATCTCTGGCTGAAGTCTGGCTTCGTTCGTTAGTGCCCTGTCTCACTCCCTCCCTCTTTCCGCTCTCTCTCCCCCTCTATCTCCCTCCTCCTCGTCTCTTCCTCTCTCTCTCTCTCTCTGTGTCACGCGCTCTTCGAGGAACTGGCTGGCTGCTGTTGGCTGGTTAACCAACCAGTCAGTCAACCCGCATCGATTCTGCGGTGGCTGGTCGTCTACGGCGGCTGGCGACATGATGGCTTACGTACGTCACGGCGGCGTTGCCCCGGTGGACTGAGAGAGCGACCAACCGACGAATCGATCCATCTATGGATAGATCTGGATACATCGATAGATTCATCCTTCATCTATCGGTCGAAGCAGGCACAAAGCCTCTTCCTCCTCCTCCTCATCACCTCGTCGTCGTCGTCGTCGTCGTCTCCATCTTACTCTGTTTCGTCTGGCCATGTTCATCGTTGTCGCTGTCGTCGTCGTCATCGTCGACGTCGACGATACAGCCACCCGCCCGCCCGACTGCCCGCAGAAGTCGAAAACGCACGTACGACTCAACGTAGGCCGCACGGACGAACGGTCATGGGCCTAAACGGGCCACAACCACCGTATCGTCGGCATCATCATAATAGGCTTAGACCTAAAGCTGCCATCGGATAAATGGGCATGGGCAGGCCATAGCCAACATCACCAACAACTCATCATAGCTCCACTACCAGCACCGTTGCCGCCGCCGCTACCGCCAGCGTCATTATCTTCATGGGCACGTGATGATGGAGTTCTGGTCAGAGCCGGCCGGTTATTACGCCGGTTGACGAGACGGCCGAATTGACTCAGCGTAGCGTGATGAAGTATCGGCAACACTAACAACAACAGCAGCAGCAGCAACAACTACGACAACGACAGCAACAACAACCGCCACAAGAGAACCTTTTGCGGGCGGCGTACTCTTACTCACGAGGTCGCTGTCGGCAGGCGCATCGACGACCACCCCTTCCTTCGCCGGTGTCGCTCTCAAACGCGATCGCGCCGAAATAATGGACAAGGGTTACGGTCCTCATTCAGGTGTTCAGTCAAAACTCATCTACCCTAATACCAAACTAGGGCAGGGCTCGTGGATATATCGAAGGTTTCGATATCCACGCAAGTTCATTTGAGTATAAATGGGCCACGGGCGTTGAGTCGTTCGTGGCCCACCGAACACACCGGTCACACACACACACATTTCAGACACGGGCGATAGCCTTTGTCGCAAAATGCCCTTAATTGTTGCACGTGTTGAAAATGTGTAATTGTGGGAATATTGAGCTCAATGATTTTTTACTGACAAAAAAAAATATATATATATGCCCCGAGCAGGCTGCGCACATGTTCTTACATCACAACTATATATATATATATATATATATATATGCGTCAACGCAATATTATTGCAAGTACATCTAGAGAGAGAGAGAGAGAGAGAGCCAGAGAGATCAGGAGATGAAAAGACTCTATTTGTTCGACTAACGGCCTGACTGCCAAGAGGTTGGTCTGTCTGCAACGAGCTACCTTTCATTGAAGTATGCATATGCTTCTCCTCTTATACACAGGCCAATGTCGCGCATTGTTGTCAGCCAATGTCTCTTCCTACCTTCAGCAGCATTGCTGAAGGTACCTGCCTGCCTGTCTAGTTACTGGTGGGCGGGCGGGAAGGCGAGCCAGCGGGACCTCAAACGGCGACATTCTTGAGCTGACTCTGCCAGGAGTGGAATAATAATAATCATATCATGGTGGCATTTTGATGGGCCACTACTGCTGCTCTGTATACATTGCTGCTTGGTTGTTGCTACAGCTGCTGTTGTTGCTAATGCTGTGGCATCGGCAGCGGAATGGGAACTTGTGTTTGTTGTTGTTGTCGTTGCTGCAGCCGTGTTTATTGTTGTTGTTGTTACCGTTGTTGTTGTTGTCCTTGACCATTTGCTCAGTGCGTCGGTCAGCCCGTCGAAGCGTCTATCATCGTTCGGAAAGTTGAGTCGCTGCCGACGGATAATAATAATAATAATAATAATAATAATAATGAGCCTTACCACTCTAGCACGAGACAATAGGACGGACTAATGGAGTCACTCACTGCTGGTGACGCCCGATGCCACCGCGGCGATTTGTGGTGGCAGTAGCAACGGCAGCGGTGTCGTCGGGTATTTCGACGTTGATGGTGCAGTGACGCACGTAGGTCGTCTGATAGCCGAGATCATGCCGATACACATATGATGCAGATAATATTATTTATAATAATAATAATAACAATAATAGCACCATACAATAAAAATAATCGTCATCATCATCATCATCATCATAATAACATTACAACAAGCATCATCACGATCGCCATGATCATGGTGGGGTTCGTCGTGATGATAGAGACGAGAAAGGCCGTGATGATGGTGATGACGATGATGCCAATGATGCCAATGATCAAATGTTACAATTATAAGGAGGCCACGCCACTGTATCGATCGAAGCCCCCCTCTAGTAGTCGGGTTGAACCAAGTGAATCCGAACCGAACGAAGTCGAGCCGACGAGTCACTGAGAACGACGATGACGACGACGACGAGGTAAATGAAGCCAGGGCGACTGACTTCGAACTTCCGAGGACCAACCAGCATTCGATAGATACATGCATGTACAGTTGACGGGCAAAGAGAACGTAAAAAGGAGAAAGAGAGAGGGAGGGAGAGAAAGAAAGAGGAACGAACGAACCGACAGACAGACAAATAGTTGAATACGTCTAACTTCGAACATGTAGCGTCGTCGTAACGACAGGCACGTTCGGCCTTGCCGTGTCGTTAGCGCCGAGAATGCGCGCGCGTCAAATCAGCATCATAATCACCTTTAGCACCAACATCACCACCACCACCACCATCATCATCACCACAATCATCATCATAATCGTCATCATCATCTCCACCACACTAATCATCAACATCATCATCATCAACACCACTACCATCAGCAGCAGAATCATCTTCAGCTAAAACTGCGACGAGGTACGCACGCTAGGCGAGGAATCATTATTATTGTATAGCTACTGCTGCTGCTGCCGCTGCTGCTGCTGTTAGCGAATTGCTTGGCTAACCGGTCCCAGCCAAAACCCAAACAGCAGACGCCGCCGCCACCGCCGTAATTTGCCGTATCGTGGCGGTGGGCATGGCGTGGTTTTGTCGGCGCCATCAATGTTATTCCTGTTACAGGAGCGATGTCAGAGTCGCTGCTGCTGTTGTTGTTGCTGTTGTTGTCACCAAGGCTTCTTCGGCTACTGCAGCTATTGTTCGTTGTTAACTAACAACAAACCGCCGTCCGTAACAGCAACGGCAGCCGCAGCAGCAGAAACAACAACAGCAACAACGGAAACAACAAAAGAGATCATCGATAACAACAACAACAATGGCAACAACCGTAACCACGGCTAAGGCGACCGTAACAACAATAACGACGACGACGACGACAGCTCAGGTGACTCGAACGTGAGCGGACGGCGCTCGCTGCATCGATGCACCGTTTCGTCCCACCTACCTGATCGACCCACCTACTTCGAGCGAGCGGAGCTGGCTTCGGACTCAATTCGAAGTCGATGACGACGACGAAGAGCGAGCGACTGAGAACGCCCCGCCAAGCTCCCTTCAACGA
>QVRM01001913.1:0-62688 GCA_003439945.1 Dermanyssus gallinae
GGCCCCTTCTTATGTATGGGGGTGACATGCTTTGCTTAAAAGACGTAGGGATTTTGAGTCGTTATACGATCGTTCGAAAATCACTTAGCGGCTCCGCTAAGAATATCGCCAGTTTTTTTAAAAATATTGGCGGGATGCCGTCAGGTGTGTGACTGCATTTGGTGCTTTAGACGCAGCAATTGCAAGTAAACGTCACGTTCGCTGAAAACAATTGGTGAGTCGCGTAGAACTGTCAAGCTATCCACAGCTATCGTGGAGGATGCGCTGGTTGCTGACGTAGAGTTGAACAAAGACGAAAAATGCGATGCGAGGAGCTCAGCTTGTCTTCATTCTCCGATGCGGAGCAGACGTCTGATTCCAGAGTTGGGAGGCTTCATTGCTGTGCTACGCATATTGGCGTATCGGAATAGAGCCTTACTGTCTTTGACGTTATTTCAACTCCGTCAGGATGCGAAGTCGCTTTGTTGCCTTTGTGAGTTTCGATGAAGTGGAAAGGACGATTCCGAGTCCGACGACGAAGCTATGAGTCGTTCGAGACGCAGTACATAGCACGTATGTTCTCAATCCTCTCATCGACGGCAGTGGGGGTGAAACGATCAATAAGAATCGGCAGCATTGGGTAAACTTATTATACATTTCGTCAACGTCGTAGCAATCGGAGAAAAAGTCGTTCCAAACAATCAGATTTAGGTGTGTGGCTATTGCCTCGACGTCCATTTTCTGGAAATTGATCTGCTGAGCAGTTGGACCGCCTCGGTAACATCGACCTTTACGCCGAACGAGACGAGTTTGTGAATCCGAGTTAATGATAGGATCAGATGCCACGATGGTATCAATGGTGTCAGGATCAGTCGTTAAAATGAGATCAAGAGTAGACCCAGATTGATGCGTGGGGCAGTCAATCAGTTGAACCAGGTTGTTCTCAAGACAGCAGTTTCCGAAAAGAGCGTCCATTGTTGTAGCCTGAGGATGTTTCAACAAGAGTCCAGTCGATTCGAGGTAGGTTAAAATCGCCGACAATAGATACAGGACCGACAATTGAACCAGTACGAATTGATGGCATCGCAGCATTCGCGAATTCCGGTCGGCTGCGCCTGAGAGTGTCCCGCGTCGTTTGATACGTTAGAAGCAACAGAAACGATGTCTTGTCTGTTGGAGTGAGCAGTTCCACTGCGACATGCTCACCAGGTAAGTCGCACGACACACCGTGACGACGTTAAAGCGGGTTGAAAACAAGTATGCACACCCCCCCCCCTCCTCTGGAACTACGGTCCCGTCGGTAGCACGGAAGTTGTTATTGAAGAGAGTTCGGCGTCCGTTATGGACTCATTGAACCAGGTTTCGCACAGGAATATGAAATCAATGTTGTTGGTTACACTATACGATAAAATTGAGTCTACGGCGCCTTGTTTCGCTGCTGAGCGTGCGTTCAGATATATGCAGTTTAAGAGTCTTGCATTGGGACCGGCGCTGCCCCGTTTGGGGGGGCCAAAACGGAGGCATCGTTTGAATTAGTGTTGTCTGAAGATGCACTGGCGCACTTCTCGATCACGTTCTCTCGCGGGAGACGGCCAAGGAAAGTCTTTATGACACTCCCAGACGCCCAGAAACTGGGATCTAGTACTGTTCTCTCGTCTTCCTCTTGCACGAAAAGACAAAAAGACGAGTACGTGTTGAACTGTGATCGAAGTTTCCACACAGATAGTGATGCTTTCAGTTTGGGCGCAACACACTTTTGGATGTCCGAAGCTGTAATGCCGGGCGCGATTCTAGATACGAATATCCGCTTACTGTTACTTCTGGCAACAGCAGGGATAAGGTTGTCAGCTGATGAGGTTGTGCCGAATATGACGGCCCGATGATTACTCATTGAGCGCTTGCGCTTGATCGAACGCGGCCGCTCTCTCCCCTCTGTGTTTGTCAACACGGCGGATGATTGAGCTGCTGCGGGTGACGATGATGATGCGGCTGACCGCGCTGAGAGGGCCGCGGTCGGTTGCTTGGATCGATTTCTGCCAGTCACACATTCGATCGCGCGCGGTGTCGAATACGATTGTGGAGTGTTGGCCGACTTGCTTGGCATGGGCTGAAGTGATCGGAGTGCGGCTAACTCAGAACGGGTGTCCCTGAGTTCGGCTTTACACTCCACCAGTTCAGAGCCGATCACAGCTAGCTCGCGACGCTGACTGAGCACTATGTTAGTGAGATCAGCGATGCGCTGTATGACCATTGAATAGTTGCCGGTGGGTGGCTTTTGTCTGCAGGTGGTACACGCCAAGTTTTGCGTGTTTGCAGCGTCTTCGCCAAACATTTTCGGTGGCCGATTATACCACAGCCGAATGAGCAGCATACGATTTCGTCGCTTGCTGTAGTGTTGTTGCAGAGACCGCAGTTGAAGGCAGTCATTGTGGTGTCTTGGAGAGCGTCTCCCACGGCCAGACAATGCCCAAACGGAGTCAAACCGAGATAGAAGCACGCCAAGTCGACGCTTGGAACAGTTTACGTGAGCACAGACACTTCACGCCAACTGTGACGCAAACCACTTTTGCAAACGCACAACACAATAAGAAAACAAAATTACTCAAAAAAAAAAAGTCGAGTGTAGAAGACCGGTTCGAGCGGAGCGATTTGAGAAACACGTCCGTCCACCACGAGAGCAGAAGAGAAACTGTGTGAATCACCTTTCAAGCAAACCAAAGTTTTTCCGAGTGAGGTATCTTTATACCCTGTTCAGACCATACATCAGCCTTGGAACAATATTGTCGTTGGGTCGGACAGTCAACGGACGTCGCCTTCCCTTCCATAAAAACGGATATAGGCTGTGCGCATTGTCTCGACGATGTGCGCATTAAATTAATCCCAGTATACCGAAGCCGAACTCCTAGATGCCGGAAAAAGCTGACGAACTTCAAGGATTGGCCGCCGTAGCGTGTAACGTCTTTGGCAGCCCGCCCCTCTTCTGAAGTTTGTAGCGTTGGTTTTCATGTCGTTTATTTGCAGCTTCCTTAAGACTAGAAACACACCTCTACCTGAGAAGTAATGCGCTTAATAGCACGCACGTCGCGATGAGTGACCACTATGTCATCTGCATACATCACAACTATGGCCTTGCGGCGCTCTTGTTAAGCAAAGCCGGCAAAATACCGGCAAGCAGAAGAATGGAGACTCAGCTCAATGGATCCCCTTGCGGGATTTTCACATTTTGTCCAACGTACAGCCCAAAGCGCTGGTAGATGTTGCCACCGGCTATATCAAGAGCGAGTCCAGCTAGCCGGAGACAGATGACAGCAAAGCCAATTTGACGGAGAGAAGCAGCAACAACGTCATAAACAACACCAAACCCTCCAATAAGACGGCCAGTTTAGTTGTAGTGGACTTACCGCGCTAGCTGGCCGATAAAGATGTTAAGGTTAATGTAATACTTAAGCTGCATACAAGAGGTGGAGGGGCTGCAGTTTGCACATTGTACCTGGGAGAAAAATTTCTGCAAGAAAACGGTCATGTAAAACTTTGCTGCTAGGAATGATCTTCACCCTTCGAAATAACTAAATATTAGTAAAATGATAACTCTTTCATTCTGTGTTACGTATGGTAGAACACGTCATGACTTTACCTTTGTCTGTCATAACGGCAGGAGCTTCATACACTTGTTGTTTTGCGATACTGATAGTCATGAGTTTTAGTAATGAACTTCAGAGCTTTGTAGTTCTGGAACTTGCTGCAAGAAATGATCTAGATGTAGTATGCGTTTTTTGCACTAGAGCAGAAACAGCAGAAACAATTACAGGTGAAGTCAACCCGACAACTCGGCCTGACGTTTTTGATCCTTTTGCTCGGTATGTGCGTCAAGACATTCAGACATGCCGTGGTAATAATGTCTGCTAAGGGCATCGTGTTTCTCACCGTGACAATAATGCCATCTCGTACGTTTCCGCCATGGTAGAGATGTGTCGCATAGAAAGAGAGCTGGAGTTTATGAGAATATGTTTTGAACAAATATAGAATATGAACCAAAACGACGGAGGACGTTTGGCTGCAAACGACGTTAATCGTTGCCGTGAGAGGTCATTAGTTTGTAAACTCTCTTTTATGCTTGGATCATCGAATTCACCAATTCTAAATGCCGTTTGCGGCGCACGTCAAGAACAGTATGAGTTCGTCACTGGCAGCTCTCTACAGAGCTATAGAATACCGCGCCGCCGTCGATTTGTATCCAGGTTAACCCCTTTCCATGACCCCCATCTATGGAAGCGATGTCGTTTTGACGAATCGTTCACCAAATCGCTGTGTCTGTTCTTCCGTCTACCGTCCATGTTCCTTTGTACGCTGCTTTTTCCAGGGTTTTATTCGGTTCTGAAAACAGGGGTTGGTTCAATCCCAGCCTGTCTACTGCTGCTGCCGCCAGAAGACAATGTGCAGCCCTGCACATATTGAGACTAACTTGCAGGACCTTCATTTTCATAGTTTAAGTAAAACTAAATGAACTAAATAACAATCAGTTATCTCAGATACAGCGGCGAAGTTAGACTGAAAAACCGCTACGCGCAAATGGCTAAAGAGTACAATGAAATATGAGCGGAAACTGATTGAACGACTCAGCGCCTGTAGCTTAGGAAACTGGTCGTTTCTTAGTTATTACCCCCTTTGGTCCAAGGTGTGTGAGATTGAGGAAGCAGGTTCTGGAAGTCCTAGAAACATAGGGAGGACTGGCGCTATACAAAACTTGATGACGTAATTTTAGGTTGAACATTGGTGAAAAAAATACAAAAAGACGTTATCGGACTGGCTTAAACTGAGAATAGCTAACCAACTAATTATTGTAGGGGTCTCCCGGCTAAGGTTACGCGTACGGAAGTTGTGGGCCGTCCCGTTCCATCAAGATAATTTTTACTACTCTTCGACATATCTCCCATATTTAGCTTTAAATGAGCTAGAAGTTGCATGTAATATCCCTTAATGTAGCAACAAAAATTATGTTTCAAATGTTATGCGCTAGATCCCATTGTATCGAACAGCAAAGGAGCAGTGAGATCCTGCCGAATGTGTAAGTTGTATGCAATGAAAGATGTGGGCCGGGGTAGCCTGTGATGGCCGACACGTCTGCAGGTTCAACGTACAAGGGTTTCTTGACCTGTGTGCTCCTGTAGGAAGTTTTAAGAGGACTATAGTACTCAGTGTATTCGTCGGCTCTGCTCGCAGCAATGCGTTAAGTACCACTCATTCGTTGTCTGGCACTGCAACGAAGGTATCTGCACTACCTCTCTCGGTGGAACGGCGGGTCCACAAATAGGACGTTTAATATGAACTTGAACCATCTCGTATGTGCTCCGATTAAGTGAAATAAATAGCACTTATATTTGTGCAAAACTTAGCCAGGCGTTTTTCGTATGTAGGATTACACGTATAACATATAACATTCAAACAGCATTTAAGTTAGTTAAGCTCTCTGAAGGTGACGTATCTGGCACCGCCAAGCTTATTGGCTCTACGGACACATTTATATCTCAGTTCGAAAGCTTTGAGTCTCTTTGAGACATCCACAAGCCCCCTCGGACCTTTGCTTGCCATCTCGTCCCCCGACTAAGCTGCCATCCACTGCCTCTAGCGACGAAGTGCGCCTGACCGTGAAATCCTTCGCCAGGAGCTCTACAGCTAGTCTTGACTTCCTTAAGCCTCGACCTATTCAAGACCTCTTGTCCGACAAACTGGCAGATGCACTGGCAAAAGTTGTAGACATTCTTCCGTGGGGGCCTTTCGCTGTAGCCCTTCAACCTGCCTCAAAAATAAGATGCGCTGCTAACAAAGCTGAAATATTATCGGCAATTGGTCTTTTTCAGTTGGGTTTTGCAACTACTGGCGGTACAAAAATCAGAATTCACACCCCCTGCGCTTTTACAAATTCCTGCAGTGACGTGACCGTTTTAATTAAGCTAGCTTTTGGGAATGCCTTTAATAGCGTCTGAAGAGACCACCTGCTAAACGCGTTGAAACGCTACGCCCCGCAAATGTTTCACCAAGTACATGCGGCTTGGCTGGTACCTGGACGACGGTGTGTTTGCTGGTGACCTAGCTACGGTAATTGGTGATATTTACAAAGTCCGGGACTTCGAGAGAGAGAGTAGTCTATCTCTAAACCCAGGCAAATGCGAGGTCTACGTCACGGGCCCCGAAGATATGATCTCGCCGGATATATTGGAGCCATGCTATCTTCTTTCTGGTTGCAAGGTAGTTCAGAAGAAGGATATTAAGCTCCACTCTTCCGAGAGGGGTTACCTGGTGCTTTAAACGCGTGGAGAGAGAAGCTTGAAGTAGACGCCAGCCGTCTTCCATACCTGAGATCTCATCGCAGAATATACCTACTGAGATCGAGCTTCTTGGTAGCCCGGATAACGTACTTGCTTGGAGGGGTCAGTTGTTTCGACTTAAGCGAGAATCTTTGAGAGTTCAACGAGTGCATCTTGAAAACACTAGAGGTACTCCTGAACGTACGGCTTTTACCCGATGCAGGCTTGCGGGCGCTGCTTCCCATATCCTTAGGTGGACTGGGAATGCTAGGCGCTGTAGCGTTGGCTGGTCCTGCCGTAGTCTCTCTCCTCTATGTCCCAAGCATCGAAAAAGGCCAAACGGTTACTGGACGACACAGGTAAACGTGTCTACGATCACACATAGGCAGCCTTAGTCGAGAGGTTAGCCTCTCTGTGCGGTGTCAAACCCGCTGACACCCTTTCCCAGAAAGGCTGGTCGACCCCACCGCACGAGAAAACAATTGCGCATATCCTTAGGCAGGCCCCCCACTACGATAGACAAGGCCAGGTTGCGGGCGGTCTCCGCAAAAGGCGCCGAGGCCTGTTACAGGCCCTCCCAAGTGCTTACTTAGGCGCTCTACTAGATGACGACACTATTCAGACTAGTGCGGGGCTACGCCTAGGGGCAGCTCTCGTATTTCCCCACCAATAGATAAATAGTAGATGCGGCGATCAAGTGGGGCCGCAGGCACATCATGGTCTCTTTTGTGACGAACACTGTGTGCGTCATGTTCTTCTTAGCGTAACACCCGCTTCACTCTTTATTGGCGCGGGTGTCAAAACAGCTGTGCAAGAGAGACGTTGAGAGAGAGAGAACATTATTGAAGCCGCTAACACGTGCAATGGAGCACTCTCGGAGCTATCAACACATGCAATAGGGCACTCAACAACAGCTACCACGTGCAATAATTAGATCATTCAGGAACCGCTAAGACGTACAATAGAACATTCAAGATGGCCACCTACTGTCAGCCTGCCGAACCTACACGCTGAGTAATACAGATCGTGAATCTCATGTAATTATTGTCATGCATAAAAAAGTATAAGAGTGAACACTACTGATTACGCATGACGGTTACGTAAACGACACAGAACTATGTAATTCTTACGATCTGCTGGCTTTCCTTGCACTCTCGAGTCTCCTGGCCTCTGCAGAAATGATGGAAAGCGACCGGACGGACTGACACTAACGTCCTTCGAGATGGGTCGCATGTTGGTATGGGATGCAATTTCCTAACTCATTAGCCGCCTCAATGGCCAGTGTGAGAGCGGAACATGCTGGTTACGCGTCGCGGAGGCGAATAAATGCCCGTAATACCTACCCCCACGACTTTCGCCCGCTGGCATTCGAGACATTGGGGGACCCGGCCCGACGACGCACAAACTTATTCAACGTGTCCGCAAAGCGCTCAATCGTTCGACAGGGGACGCTAGAACTGTCGAGTACCTGCACCAGAGACTTTCACTAGACATTCAGCGGGGTAATGCTTCCTCTGTGGGTAGAACTCTGCTAGACTGGACACGCCCAGGCCTGGAGGATATGTGACTCTTTCACTCACTTTACCCGGTGTACGCGTTCATAAAGAGACAATTGTCGTCTCTTACACATTTAAATAAAAATCTTAAAGAAAAGGGTAAGTTAGTTAGTAAGCATGGTTGACTGCTTTTAGGATCTTGCTAGTAACTAAATAATTGTAACATTTATTTATCACAAAGCTGCGGCTCGCTCAAAGCTCGCTCGTCAAGGATCCTTTTGCATGGCGGGGCGCCAGGTGAGCGTTTACAAACCCACTTATAAAACCGTTATGCTATATTATGAACTATTGTGCATGCACCTATTTATGTAATGAAACAGGTAAGTGCCTTTTTGTTGTGTATAAGGCAGCAAGTTGTAAACATATTATATTTATGCATACATAATGGTAATTTATCTACCATTTTGCTTAATTGGGTATCTGTTTCCTGTGTTTTTTTTTTGGAAATTGCATATGGAGCTGTCGTTTTATCACCTCTAGCAATCGGTTTGTTATGTTGGACTATGGTTGGCATGCAACGGGTACGGTTTGGTGGACGTCTCGTGGAAAATTCCGAGCTACACTGGATATTCTTTCATTTTCCGATAGATTCCTACCGATCAATCTATGTGTTTAATCTCACTAACTATGAGGATCTTGTAACCAAAAGAAGTGTGCGACGGGCTGCCGTGAGCCAACTCGGTCCTTATGTTTTCAGGTCAGTTTTCTATAAGAATGCGCCCGCAAAATTCAAGTTCAATGAAGTAAGATGGTGAATAAATGGCATATCTCGTTATGTGTGTACCTATCAAATCCAGCATATAAGAGACTAACACGTTATGCCTGAGAATGCAAAGTGGGGTCTACATGCGTGCGCATGCTTGCTTCTGTCTAGCCGTAAAGTCCTGATGGTGAGACATACACTTAAACCCAAGTTTCACACTATCCACAATCAAGATGTCTGTGAAAAACAAGGACATTTACCATCAAACCCCTACGAATTATGAATATACGTATTTTGTTTTCCAAGGAGAAGGACATCTCGTTTTAAACTCCATGGGTATGTTTAGCGGACGTCACGAAGACGTCTTCTACTTTTTCAGGAGTACATAGTGTGTTCAAAACGTATCGCGACTTTTGTGTTTTTTCAAAAATTATTCATTTATTCATGAATATCTATTTTGTCCCCTTCAAAGTAATCCCCATGAGATATTATACACTTGTGCCAACAATTTTTCCAATCTTCGAAGCACTTCAGAAAACCATTTTTTTTATCTTGTTCAGCTCCTCCTTCGATGCCGTCTTTATCTCGTCAAGCGTAGCGTAACGTCGTCCTTTCATGGGCCTCTTCAGTTTAGGGAACAAGAAAAAGTCACAGGGGGCCAGATCTGGGGAATACGGTGGCTGCGGCATCTTTAGTGTGTTGTTTTTGGCCAAAAACTCGCGCACAAGCAACGATGTGTGAGCAGGGGCGTTATCGTGGTGCAAAAGCCAATTTTTGTTCTTCCACAAATCCGGGCGTTTCTGGCGGATTGCTTCGCGCAAATTGCGCATAACTTGCAGGTAATATTCCTTATTGACCGTTCTACCCTGTGGCAAGAACTCATGATGCACCACGCCCCTGCAATCGAAGAAAACTGTCAGCA
This sequence comes from Dermanyssus gallinae, assembly GCA_003439945.1. Lineage (NCBI taxonomy): Eukaryota > Metazoa > Arthropoda > Arachnida > Mesostigmata > Dermanyssidae > Dermanyssus > Dermanyssus gallinae. The sequence goes on from QVRM01001913.1 coordinate 9,466, forward strand.
AAACTTTCACATTCGACCGAACTTGGCGCGCTTTTTTCGGTCTTGGTTCGTGCGGCAGCTTCCATTGAGATGATTGAGCTTTGGTTTCCACGTCATAACCATAAACCCACGATTCGTCACCAGTTATGACCCTCTGGAGCAAATTTGGGTTGTCGCGGACAGAGTCCAACATCTCATTAGCAATGTTCATGCGATGCTGTTTTTGGTCGCAATTGAGCAATTTTGGTACGAATTTCGCGGCGACCCGTCTCATGCCCAAATCATTGATAAAAATTGAATGGCACGAGCCAATCGATATGTTTAGGTCCTCAGCAACTTCTCTAACGGTGATTCGACGATTGGCCAATACCATTTTCTCCACTTCATTAATTTTTTCGTCTGTTGTTGAAGTGCTCGGGCGTCCGGCACGCTCTTCGTCGTTCACATCTTCTCGGCCTTCTGAGAACATTTTGTACCACCGATAAACGTTGCTTCGGTCCAAGGTAGCTTCTCCGTATGCCACAGTCAACATTCGGAATGCATCCGCGCACTTAATTTCGTTTTTCACACAAAATTTGATACAGGTTCTTTGATCCATTTTTTTGAATAGGTAAAAATCGAAGACGATCCAAAACACGTGCAAGCAAAGCAGCTGTCAACAATTAAGTGAACATTCAAAATGGCCGAGCTTGTCGGCATAAGTGAGAGACATGAGTACCAACATAACGCCACAAAAAATCGAAATTCGAATATACGTAACCCGCAAAAATTCAAAAGTCGCGATACTTTTTGAACATACCTCGTAGTCCGTGTAGTATATACTTATATACCGGGTGTCTTGTGGGCTCAACCCCCAATGTGACACGACCATGCCCAATGGTGCAATTTTAGCCGCTATTGTATACAGTGAAGAGATATATATTGTGTTTAGAATAATTGACAAAGGTGAATAAATGTTTGAATTAGAAATTGGTAACATATGCTTTGCCATTGTTTACGTTTCTTGGTGTCAAATATTTGATGCTTCTATCTATTTGAAAATGTTATTTTATGAGCCTTGTATAACGTGATTGTGTGCTACTTCTTATGTTTAACAGACCCATCTTTTGATGCAACCTACTGGGTGGGCAACGGAGTTTTGTGTTTGTGCTGTTAAACGGTATCTTATTTCCCTCGACACTGTTTTGTAAACATGAAAACGAAACCAGTCGCGAAGTGCAATACACGACTTAGGCAAAACTTTTGCATTTGGGGCTTTGAAAGTCCAAGAATGATCCTTAACCAAGCATATTATTCACGGAAAGTCAATATTTGGTATGGATATCGGCGCGATAGTTTTATCGGCCTTATTTGTTCGGAAACGCTCATGAGGAGACTGTAACCACCAAAGACGAGCGATATCAGGACATGATAGAGAACTTTTTGTGGCCAAATTTAGGCGGATCGAAAATTAACAACAAGGTGGGTCCACAAGTCATAAAGCGGCTGGAACAAACAAGCTAGTCCGCACAAAATTTTAGCGCCATTTTATCTCCTCAAAAAGAGATATTGGATGGACCTCATAGAGGAGGGGATGGATGGTAATGCACCATCTCTTTGTGGTGAGGCATCTGTGCCCCGTTCTTCTTTGTCCGATCATGGCCGATTATTGTCCACTCCGGCATTTGCCTTGTCTAAATTGAAAACCATGAAAATCAACTTAGAAAGTGGCCGGTCCAAGTTTTGACCCCGCGATCTCCCGAATGAAAAGCAGTGGCTTTGCCACTAACCCACCTTGCCCTGCATGGGGTCATTAAGCTCTTTTTTTTATTAAGACGCCCGCGCTCCACTGCCCACCCTTTATTTCACTGTTGAACGCGGTTATGTATGTTTGTAAACTGCATTGGTAAATATAACACACAAGAACTTTACGCTGCTGCGAGTGCTAACATAACTGTTTGGTACGCTATAGTAATACCGATGTTCAAACGCAACTTTCGCGAGGAGTACGAGTTGATTCGAGAAGATACATCTGAAATGTATATTATACTCAGTTTGAGTGAAATAAACATAATTGTAATTAACAGTAGTATCGATGAGTGCTAAATACGAACTAAAGTTTGCGAAAGTCTCCTATCATTAAATAACCGAGAGGGGCATTTTGACCTGAAATCGGTCATGTATGATATGCATAGATTAGAATAGATAATTCATTTTATAGACTTGGAGTAGCGTAGGTTAAGTTTTACTATATATACCATTGAAACTTATTACCAAAATCATGCAGTTGCCATATCTGTAACAAATCTAATATAAAGCGCTTAATAATCGGCCAGAGATCTCAGAATCAACCCAGAGACCAGAATCTTTTCAGAGATCTGGTCTGAGGGTTGACATGAGATTGCGAATGCAATCAAACCTGAAGCTGATACCCTTGGAGACAGAGCCGGTGCCAAAGCTAATTCTTCCCATCTTTTGGACAGAAGATGTATGTGTTTCCCTAATACTATACGCATAAAGTAAGCCTCTTAATAACTAATTTATAGTAGTATTCACGCTAAAGTGAATCATATTGTATCAACTACATTTTACAAAAACAAACATTTATTCGAATTTTGAATGTAAAATATTTCAACAATTCGAATATAATGCTGTTGATGAGTTTCTCAGGTAAAGCATTGCTTGGTAACGGAACACTTACCACAGATAAAGTAGTGCATATCTTCTTATTCATTAGTGGAAAAACGAGCGTGTAGAGAGGCAATGGATTTATGAAAACTAGCTGTAATACATTTTTGTATCAAAGTATACCCTATTTTATTTTGAGATAGTTCTGAAACTTACTGGAGTTATATATCTTTCACGGGACCTCATTAGGCAAATTTGCCGTCGGACAGGGACTATCTTTTGTGCTTGCTCAAGTCACGACCAATTGTTTCTTGGACAGCTTTAGCTGCCTGTCTTTGCTCACTCGCGACATCTGTCTTCCTGTGTGGCCTTCTTCTGTGAATTGTGTGATTCCGGTCACGGTAAGGGCAACATTTTGTATTTAATAAATATGAGCTTAAACAATATTGGGAATATATATTTTTATATATATATATATATATATATATATATATATATATATATATATATATATATATACGAGGTGTATTCAAAAATCGCGACTTTTGTGTTTTTTCAAAAATTATTCATTTATTCATGAATATCTATTTTGTCCCCTTCAAAGTAATCCCCATGAGATATTATACACTTGTGCCAACGGTTTTTCCAATCTTCGAAGCACTTCAAAAAACCATTTTTTTTTTTTATCTTGTTCAGCTCCTCCTTCGATGCCGCCTTTATCTCGTCAAGCGTAGCGTAACGTCGTCCTTTCATGGGCCTCTTCAGTTTAGGGAACAAGAAAAAGTCACAGGGGGCCAGATCTGGGGAATACGGTGGCTGCGGCATCATTAGTGTGTTGTTTTTGGCCAAAAACTCGCGCACAAGCAACGATGTGTGAGCAGGGGCGTTATCGTGGTGCAAAAGCCAATTTTTGTTCTTCCACAAATCCGGGCGTTTCTGGCGGATTGCTTCGCGCAAATTGCGCATAACTTGCAGGTAATATTCCTTATTGACCGTTCTACCCTGTGGCAAGAACTCATGATGCACCACGCCCCTGCAATCGAAGAAAACTGTCAGCAAAACTTTCACATTCGACCGAACTTGGCGCGCTTTTTTCGGTCTTGGTTCGTGCGGCAGCTTCCATTGAGATTATTGAGCTTTGCTTTCTACGTCATAACCATAAACCCACGATTCGTCACCAGTTATGACCCTCTGGAGCAAATTTGGGTCGTCGCGGACAGAGTCCAACATCTCATTAGCAATGTTCATGCGATGCTGTTTTTGGTCGCAATTGAGCAATTTTGGTACGAATTTCGCGGCTACCCGTCTCATGCCCAAATCATTGATAAAAATCGAATGGCACGAGCCAATCACTATGTTTAGGTCCTCAGCAACTTCTCTAACGGTGATTCGACGATTGGCCAATACCATTTTCTCCACTTCATTAATTTTTTCGTCTGTTGTTGAAGTGCTCGGGCGTCCGGCACGCTCTTCGTCGTTCACATCTTCTCGGCCCTCTGAGAACATTTTGTACCACCGATAAACGTTGCTTCGGTCCAAGGTAGCTTCTCCGTATGCCACAGTCAACATTCGGAATGCATCCGCGCACTTAATTTCGTTTTTCACACAAAATTTGATACAGGTTCTTTGATCCATTTTTTTGAATAGGTAAAAATCGAAGACGATCCAAAACACGTGCAAGCAAAGCAGCTGTCAACAATTAAGTGAACATTCAAAATGGCCGAGCTTGTCGGCATAAGTGAGAGACATGAGTACCAACATAACGCCACAAAAAATCGAAATTCGAATATACGTAACCCGCGAAAATTCAAAAGTCGCGATACTTTTTGATATACACCTCGTATATACATATATATATATATATATATATATATATATATGTATATATATGTATATATGGATATATATATGTATATATATACATATGTATATATATACATATGTATATATATAGATATATATAATATATTATATATATATATAATATAGATATATATATATATATATATATATATATATACATATATATGTATATATATATATATGTATATATATATATATATGAAAAATACCCGTCGAGTGGTGGCAAAGCTTTCTGCAGCCTATCTTCAAGCGTAAAAGAGATCCAACTGACCCGAGAAACTATAGAGGCATCGCACTCACAAGCGTGCTCTATAAGATTCTAACATCGCTAATCGTTAACAGGCTGTACTCGGCCACCGAAGAGAAGCTCCCGCCGGAGCAATATGGCTTTCTACCGGGACGGTCTACGTCAGATGCGGTCTCATTTGTAGTGAAACATGTATCATATCGCCGCTTAGTGAACGAAATGACATACGCTGCTTTTATTGATTTTAAAACTGCATTCGATTGTCTTCCGAGGGACTATCTGCTGAACACTCTACGATCAAGTTTTGACATAAAGGGAGCAGCTTTTAACATTTTACATGACATTCTAGCATATAACGTCATAACGATTAAAAAACGGCGATCACTACGTACAAGAACCCGTAACACAAACAATCGGAGTGGCCCAAGGAGACTCAGCTAGCCCTTTCTTTTTCATTCTGTACGTGACTGGACTCTCGGATCTGCTCCGTGGTCTCAAAGCCCCGCTTTCTATGCAGATGACTTGGTTATCCTAGCAAAATCCCGAAATCATCTTCAGTTTTATCTCAACGAGACTACACAATGGTATGAACAGAACAAACTCTCGATCAACACAGATAAAACAAGGGTAATGCGCTTCAACAGAGGAGGATCATATGCTGCTAGAGACCATCGCTTGAAAATAAACGAGAGAGTGCTTGAGGTGGTCAACAGTTTCACTTACCTAGGGAATCCTAACCCCAAGGCTCTCAATTAGTACACATGTTGACGGAGTACGGGCAAAAGCGGCGGCCACAATCACCTTACTAGGAGATCTACGCGACGTAGACCTAAAAACAGCAATGAACTGTTTTAAAATCAAACTTCTTTCGACCATAACATATTGTCTACCCGCCATAGCACCGCATTTGACAATGAGTGATTTAAAAGTCCAAGATAGAGTGAAGGCTTGCTTTGTCAAACGTATATTGGGACTGCCTGAAAACGCATCTGCCACACTAGCCTTAGAACTGTGCGGAGAAAGAACACTCACGGATGACTTGGTTCTCAACAAGGTCCCGTTCAACACAGAAGCATTGGACTCCTACCGAACATTCAGAGAATCAAGAAACATACAGTGTGCCATTGAAAACTACACTGATGGCCCAGCATTTTGTTCTGATAAATGGAAAGGATGCCGCCCACGAAATCGCACAATTGTCTGCCGAACGACATGGCACGGATACCACCATTTTAGGTGCATGAAGCCAAATTGTTTTACCATTGAAGAATGCGTATGTAGTTTTTGTGGACGGTCCGATATTGGGCGGTACGACATGCTTGTATGTAAGGAAATTGCTGGAACCTCCCTAACAGCCAGCGTTGACTAAATAATGTCAGACCACACTGGTGTATTGCGTGATCAGTTTGCCGTCTGCTCTCGTCGAGTGCGGCTCGCTCGCACCGAGCTCTCTTGACTTGCTGTGATTCTGCGCTTGGATGGTCTCACTCACGCGGCTGTGATGTTTCTTAGTGGGCCTCAGGTCTTCGTGATCGCTGCAAGTGCAGTAGGTTGTGCTTTGTGACTTTGGTGCTCAGCATTTTCAGCTGTTGGAAGACTTGCCATTCTCGAACAACAGCTCGCCTTCCTCACGATCTGGCGACACGGTTGTCGTTTACTACACCTGTCCGGGTTTTTCCGTTGCACGTCTCGTCTCAGCCGCCTCTCTCGTTGCCGATTGTCAGCTCATTCTCCTCGCTCCTGTCCGTCAACAAGATACCGCCATCAGAGGTGTTTTTGGCCTTCAGATCGCATAAGGTCACCATGCACGCAGGGGCCCCTACTACATGTTTCAAGTGCTTAAGACTAGGCCACATTGCTGCTAATTGCCGCAATGATCTCGCGTGCAAACAGTGTGGGCAAATTGGCCATCTTATGGCAAGTTGTCGCAATGCACCTAAATTCGTCAATTGTAAAGGCCCACATTCTTCGTCATCCGCGGCATGCCCTCTCCGGGCTTGTGAAATCGAGAAACGTAAGGCCCTGATGGAATGCCGACGCATGCAACAAATTAGTCAGGAAATTCCAAACGCCAAAACGCTAAAGGTTATTGACTCGGCTGATGCAAATCCTTCCGTGGACACTCACGAGGCCTCTTAATCAGCACTTGCCACAGCTCCTTCGGAAAAGCCTACTTATGCTGCGGTAGTTCGCTCGTTAGTCGTCGAGACTGCAGTTGGTCCTGAACTACGTGGTAATCTGCCCGGCGTCTCTGCCATTCCTAACAAAACAACTGTTTCTACGACGAAGAGTTCAATGGAGTCCCGAAAACCGAAGACGTTCCCAAAGCGTAAACTAGCAAGTTCCACGTCAAGGACCGCTTCGACTCGGAACTCAGCTCTCTCTGCACTGAAACCCATTTTGCAAGTTCTTAAAGCTGTATGTCCGAAGGCTGCATCCTGTTTAAAAAAGCTGCTCGACGCAATTCTTCCACTTTTATCAGTTTTAATTGGTATAGTTCACCTACATAACTTTGGAGTTTTATATTTTACTTTCACTAATATCATGTTCAAGCACAGTTACAGTGACTCTCCAAGAAGCACAAATATTCGTGGCTGCGAAGAGTGGCACGATCTCCACCAAAAACAATAGTAAATTTGTGGTTATGCACCTAAATGCGGGCATTACGGGTTTAAAAAAATCGGGTCAGTTAGATCATTTGAGTAGTTTTCTCAGTGACGAGGGGTCCTATATCGACGCTGCGGTCGTTAGCGAAACATGGCTAAACGATGTTGATCTCCCGGCCTATTCAATTAATGACTTTGACTTATTCGTGTCAAATCGAAATGTGACCAAACTCGGAGGCGGAGTTGGAATTTTCCTTCGTTCTACCTGCAGGGTTCTTTCTTATATAGCGCCGATGGCAATGTGCAAGCGGTACGTATTCATATAAAAAAACATATGAACTTCAAAGGCTATATAGTCGGCTTCTACTCGAGCAGTGTTATCCACAAAGAAACTCTGCTCAATATATTGGACGACATTTTGCCCAGAAGCTCCGCACTTCCGTGCTTAGTTCTTGGTGATGCTAATGTAAATCTTCTGGCTGACCCGCCGCCCTCAGATTATATCTCTTTCTTTTCTAGCAGGGATATGGTCCATCATATCGATCGTGTTACACGTCCAATATCCGGCACTTGTATCGACCATATCGCAGTTCGTAACTGCTCCAGTTTTTCTATTGTCCAGCCAGCGGTTTTCGATACCTTGCTTTTTTCAGATCATCTTCCTGTCTTTGTTTCCATTTGTGAGGACGGTGAGGAGAGCAAATCATCTCATGTTGAATCTCCTGTGAATTTTCGGGCGCACGACAAGGCTAGCGACTTTTTTCTAAGCCGCGTTCGTGAAGTATCCTGGCTCACCGTGTTTGATGCAAGGGACGTCGATTCGGCCCTCGAGGCTTTTCGGAACATTTTGCTCAACCTCTATGAATCCTCCTTTCGGTTGCGTACCAAAACTCGCGGAGACTGCGCGCCAAACAGATAATTTTCATTTTCTCCTGGACTGCGGCGGCTCCGCCGGCACGTTAATAAAATGTATCGGAGGCATAAAAAGGTTAATTCTCCCGAGAGTAAACTGTTATATCTTGATAGCCGTAGGCGGTATCAACATGGCTTACGTCCCGCTAGAACTAACTTTTATAGGACACAATTCGAGACGTTGCATAGTGACGCAAAAATCTCTGGAATTTCATCAATAAAACATGTGGTAGGCATAACCGCTCAGTAGAACTGCCTTCCACTTTGACTGTGTTTCCTGATCGGCCTATTACTGATCCACAAGAAATTGCAGATGAGCTCATTCGACACTTTGCAACCATAGGCTTGGCTACAGTTTCTCTCTGCCTTGAAGGTGACTTATCACCCATTCTTACAGACGGGCAACTCACTCAAATTCTGTTCAGTGACAGACTCGGAGGTATATTCACTCCTAATCAAACAAAAGGCGAGCTGGAGCTGTGGAGCTATAGAGGTACCCGGAACACTTTTAAAATTAGCAGCGCTCTCTATTGCCAGTCTCCTAACAAAAATTGCGAATCTCTCCTTCTCCTCAGGTAACTTCCCCACACGTCTAAAGGCCTCGTTTGTGACTCCGCTTTACAAAAGAAAGGGCGACAAAACACTACCCGCCAGCTACCGTTCCATAAGTCTGATAGATTTTGTGTCTAAAATATTAGAAAAACTGGCTCTGAGAAGGTTTGAGCATCATTTAGAGTCCATGAAATTTCTGTCGTCATATCAGTTTGGTTTCCGACGTAGTCGATCTACGGAGTTGGCCCTCGCCCACTTATAGCAGTCTATTATGGATGCCGTAGATTCGACTAAATTGTGTCTCGGAGTCTTTCTAGACGTTGCCGCGGCCTTCAATTGTCTCAATCACTCATATCTCAAGCAACTACCCAATAAGTGCAGCCTTACTCCAGATTTAATCCCACCCATATTTTATAAAAAAGTAGCGACTGTGATAACAGAACCTCTTTTTTAATATTCAGTAGGTCTTATGAAGATGGCATTTTGCCAAATAATTTTAGACAGTCAATCGTAACTCCTGTACATAAAAAGGGTCCAAAATCAAATGTAGATAATTATAGACCGGTAGCTCAATCATCAATCGCATGTATTATATTTGAAAAACTGCTAGTTGACCATATTTTTAATTTCCTTCAATCTAAAGGCTTGTTGGATGAAAACCAACATGGTTTTACTAGAGGCAAATCCACGGCAACTCAACTCGTTGAAATGACCTAAAATTGGGCCATTATGATAAATAATAAGTTGACTTTTGATTGTGTATATTTTGACTTCTCTAAAGCATTTGATAGAGTAAACCATGTAAAACTTATACAGAAACTTAGGTACTTGAATATTGATACTCGCTCATTGTCATGGATTTCTAGCTATCTTACCTGTAGAGAGTTCTGCGTTCGGGTAAACAGTAGCTTTAGTGAGTCAGGAGGGTGCCTCTCTGGAGTTCCTCAGGGATCAAGCCTCGGCCCACTTTTATTTTGCATATTTATTTTAGATCTTAAAAACGTTATACCTGATTCGATAACATATAAGCTTTATGCTGATGATCTAAAGCTATACGGGCCTTCTAACACTGCTAGAGAACGACAAATTATACAGAGTGCAATTGACGCAGTTTCTAAATGGTGTTTGGATAACGAAATGCTTATATCAGTGCCGAAATGTGCAGTACTGTGTTTAAAGGGAGCCCATACCTACAAGCTGCATGGGGAGGCTATCCCTATATTAAATAGCATTAGGGACCTCGGGGTTACGGTGACACCGGAACTGGATTTTAGCACTCATATAACACAAGTTATCCGACAAACTTCCCTTATATCTAGTACAATATTTCGCTGTTTTATAATTAATGATTGCAATTTTTACATAAGGCTTTATAACAGTTTAGTTGTTCCTAGGTTTACGTATTGTTGTGAGGTTTGGCGGCCTTATTTAGGCAAATACATTGAAGCAATGGAGCGTGTACAGAGGAAGTTTATTCGTCGTGTCTCAATAAGGTGTAACGTTGCTAAAAGTTCCCTTGTGATAAGCCCTATTGCGGAGCTGCAATCCAGAGCGGACTATCGCATGTACAATCGAATTATAAATTCATCAAATTTATCTCAATTTTTTACAATTTGTGTAAACAATCTTAGAAGCGGTAACACCATCTCGTCTAAACAAATTGCAAAGACGGATCGCGTGAATAACATGTTTTCGTGGCGGATGGCTAGGGCACTGAGAACTTAAAATACTTGCGGTGCAAATGTGGGCACACAAGTAACTCGACTGTTCTACAAGTCTAGGTAACGGTTTGTGAAATGTAAATATTGTAATATGTTCCCTTTGACAAAATAAAGGTGCGTTTGAATTGAATTGATATACGAGGTGTGTTCAATCGTTATCGCGACTTTTGAATTTTCGCGGGTTACGTATATTCGAATTTCGATTTTTTGTGGCGTTATGTTGGTACTCATGTCTCTCACTTATGCCGACAAGCTCGGCCATTTTGAATGATCACTTAATTGTTGACAGCTGCTTTGCTTGCACGTGTTTTGGATCGTCTTCGATTTTTACCTATTCAAAAAAATGGATCAAAGAACCTGTATCAAATTTTGTGTGAAAAACGAAATTAAGTGCGCGGATGCATTCCGAATGTTGACTGTGGCATACGGAGAAGCTACCTTGGACCGAAGCAATGTTTATCGGTGGTACAAAATGTTCTCAGAAGGCCGAGAAGATGTGAACGACGAAGAGCGTGCCGGACGCCCGAGCACTTCAACAACAGACGAAAAAATTAATGAAGTGGAGAAAATGGTATTGGACAATCGTCGAATCACCGTTAGAGAAGTTTCTGAGGACCTAAACATATCGATTGGCTCGTGTCATTCGATTTTTATCAATGATTTGGGCATGAGACGGGTCGCCGCGAAATTCGTACCAAAATTGCTCAATTGCGACCAAAAACAGCATCGCATGAACATTGCTAATGAGATGTTGGACTCTGTCCGCGACGACCCAAATTTGCTCCAGAGGGTCATAACTGGTGACGAATCGTGGGTTTATGGTTATGACGTGGAAACCAAAGCTCAATCATCTCAATGGAAGCTGCCGCACGAACCAAGACCGAAAAAAGCGCGCCAAGTTCGGTCGAATGTGAAAGTTTTGCTGACAGTTTTCTTCGATTGCAGGGGCGTGGTGCATCATGAGTTCTTGCCACAGGGTAGAACGGTCAATAAGGAATATTACCTGCAAGTTATGCGCAATTTGCGCGAAGCAATCCGCCAGAAACGCCCGGATTTGTGGAAGAACAAAAATTGGCTTTTGCACCACGATAACGCCCCTGCTCACACATCGTTGCTTGTGCGCGAGTTTTTGGCCAAAAACAACACACTAATGATGCTGCAGCCACCGTATTCCCCAGATCTGGCCCCCTGTGACTTTTTCTTGTTCCCTAAACTGAAAAGGGCCCATGAAAGGACGACGTTACGCTACGCTTGACGAGATAAAGACGGCATCGAAGGAGGAGCTGAACAAGATAAAAAAAAATGGTTTTTTGAAGTGCTTCGAAGATTGGAAAAACCGTTGGCACAAGTGTATAATATCTCATGGGGATTACTTTGAAGGGGACAAAATAGATATTCATGAATAAATGAATAATTTTTGAAAAAACACAAAAGTCGCGATACGTTTTGAACACCATATGTATCTCCTACAAATGCTTTAGGTGTTGGGGTGTTCAGTGAGTGCAGTTGGTTGGTTCCGCTCGTACCTAACCTCAAGAATGCAGGCGGTGAGAGTTGGGTCGGTCGAATCCTCCTGGAGATTCGTAGACATCGGTACCCCCCAGGGTTCTGTTCTCGGACCTTTATTGTTCTTAATTCTTATTTATTTCATCCTATTAACCATCCAGAGGGAAAACTTAGGCAAGCCGATCGCTTTTGCTGATGATACGACGTTGCTTTTTCGGCTCAAAGCCTCCGAAATGTGTTCGGAGTTGCCTCATCTCTTATCTCAAGTGAAAACAGTAATTTCGATCTTCAATAAATTTGGCCTTGTCGTTAATGCCAGCAAGACGAACATTATTGCATTCCGAGCTCCTCAGCTAAAAATGCACCTCGACAAGAAATTCTTTCTATCAGGGAGAGAATTAGTCTTCTCAGAGACCACAAAATGTCTCGGCCTAATGCTGCACGAGTGCATGAGCTGGCGGGCGCATTTAGAATACATCAAGCCTAAATGCTACGCCATCATTTCAGCCCTCTTTCGCATGCGGCTTATCGGAGTTCCAGTGGATGGCCTTCTCTTGGTCTACAAAACTTTGTTCCTGCCAGTTCTCCTTAATGGCTGTCTTATCTGGGGGAGGGTTTGAAGTTGTTCTCCGTCGGGCTCGAATAATGCAAAACGATGCTCTAAGAGCCATATTTGGCAGGCGACGCAGAGACTCCGTCAGTGATCTTTATGTGGTCCACAACATTCTACCGGTCGACCTGTTCTACTTGCTGAAGGTTGCCACGCCGGGCTTTAAAATCACTCGGAATATTATTCCCTGTGATGTTTCCTTTCCCCTTGCTCCCTTGTTCCGTAGGACCTCGAGACGTGCCACAATATATGTAGGACCATTAGTCACAAAAAAAGTCTAGTCAGCAAGCCCTTGTGTCTCGTTTGCCCGTTATATGGACTAGTATACCACAGAATATTCGTCGTATCACTTCCCTGCATTGTTTTACACAGATGGTCCAGAAATGGCTACTCACCAACACATTTCGACAAAGTTGAGGCACACATGTTATTTTGTGTTGTGTTTATGATTTATGATACTCCATGATTGACTTATTTTGTGGCTGTTTATGACTGAGAGTTAACCATTTATATTCTATTTTTTTTATTATTACCTATATATTTTTTAATGAGAACTAAAGCATTGTATTATGCAGTTCCTATAATAAACCACGTTTTGAATCTTGAATTTTGACTGTAACTACCAATTCTATAGTGAATAAATCATGATTGAAAAAAACAATTATCAGGCTGGGGCTTTACCTCGGCACAACACAGGTGGTTATTGGCTATCAAATATAGCCAGTTTTAAATAAATTACAAACGGGTTAAAATACATCCATGGATTCAAGCAAAAATAAAGGATTTAGTTGGAGTAGGGCATTGCAGCGAGCCAACAACTACGTCTGTTCCTGAATATAAATATATATATATATATATATATATATATATATATATATATATATATATATATATATATATATATATATATATATATTTCTCCTTATCAGTCATTTCTAACGCCTATCTATGCAGCCTATGCTATTTTCTAGGCCTTCCCTCATCCTTTTGTCATCGACTGACCTCCTAAAAATAGTTTCTAAATACGACGAACATATGGCGCACTAGTTCATGCCATCCGATGAGAACTCGTAAGCTTAGCATATCAATAACTGACCTACATTCTTAAAATAATTTACTACCACGTTGTCCATAGAGAGCTACTGCGAGCCAAGCAGAACCCGGTAGATATGTTCTTAAAAATATATATGCACCGGTTGCTTCAGAATACGCCCAACAAACTTCGAAGTCTAGTACAACTCGACGAAAAAAAAAAAATTTATAGCACGAGGAGCTGAAATGTCGTTTTTGAAATGAGAGCAAAACTACCAAACAAGGTTGTATTGAGCTTTTCATTTTGACATATCTTCACTAAATCTGCGATCGCAAGAGTCCCAGTCATCCTATCGAGCAACCAATCATATCTGCGTACTTGGAAGAAAAAATTCATTTGTTAAATTGCATTCTACGTTAGCTCAACATACAACAGATATTGTATTGAAGATAATTCTCAAGAACGGAAACTTCTTATATTTTTGCTTTCACGCTTAATTAGTTATTTCGTTAGAATACATTACCGCCCCTCATTCCATTAGAAAGAATTATTTTTTTGCCGAGTTGTACCTCAGAGGCCTCAACGTTTATGTAAGCCATTTCTGAAACACTCAATATATATATATCTAAATATATATTGGGTATACGCGTGGAAAAAATATACTGAATATACGCGTGGCGCGTCTTCTCCGCGAAAGGGCTCATGAGGTGGTTCGTGAGCGAGTATTCCGTCGACCGGGCGCACCGGGTCTAAAGCCCGACCTCGTAATAACAACACCTACCGAGGTCTGGGTTTTAGATGCCGAGGTTTGCGGCCCGAACCGGGACCTGGCAAAAGCACGGCAAGACAAGATTGCCAAATATGACGTCGAGTTCCTAAGAGCGGCGCCGACCCGCAAAAACCTCGCAGATTCGGATCCATCACTATCTCTATGAGTGGTGTATGGGACTCCGAATCTGCGAGGACGCTCTTGGGGCTCGGCGTCACGAAGAGGAATATTATGGATCTCACCGTTTTAACTTTCCAAGGAACCTTGAGGATATATCGCTCGCACCGGGTCCATAAGAGCGGGGGCTACCATCAAGCAAGGACACGGACACTGACTCTTAACTTCACGTGACACCTTTTTACCACCATTTTTATTAAGGCGAGCACTGCCGAGTGTGCAAACGTATTGTAAATGATTAATAAATCATCACAATATTTTCTATATATATATATATATGACAACCTCTGACGGAAATTTCCCTGAACCTGCGAATGTGCGACATCCCGCGAAACCAAGCGTTTTAAAAGCTACTGGTTGCAGGATATGACGAAGTTCCAACTTGTTCTAACAAGTTAGATACCGTTGGCTGGGCCGCGATGAATATATATATATATATATATACAAGATATATGTTTAATAATATATATCTGAATTATAAATGATTTCAGAGATAAGGAGGAATTTAGGCTGCTAGGTAAGAGTTTTAGTCTGCGGGCAGCCGTCAGTATTGTGTCTGCGAGCTGAGCTTCTCACTAGGCAAATTACATAAAGCCCTTTATAACGCGATTTGTTCAAAGTTTTTTAACTTGGCTCAAAAATGTTGCTTTTTTTGTGGGCTCTTTTTACAGCACATTAATATGGCGGCGTGGAATAGCCAAGCACAAAACCCAATTGCGCTACCAAAATGTGTCTTTGTTTTTATAATGCGTTTTGTTATATTATTTTTTAGTTTTATAATGTCACAAAGACATTCGAACACAAGGGAAAAATCCACAGCTTTACGCTTTTACGCCACCCTCTTACCAGCTCACTCCACACCAGTACTGTACAATGCAACAACCGATACAATTACTATTCAGTGCAAGGAGCCTAACAGTAAATAACCCGCTGTAGACCAATGGTTGCCCAATCACAGTCGGCGTAAAATAGTAACTCGAAGGAATATTGTGACGCGCTGAATCGGATTAAGAAGGCACCTCAGTATCTCACCCGACTCTCTTTAATTACAAAAAGGTTTGTACAAGTATAAGTGGACTTCTCGCCACGAAGGTTACTGCGAGAGTTGAGGAGATTTAAGACTCAATCCCGATTCCCACAAACGATGAGAAGCTTGTACGGACCAACCTATCTATCCCCCGAAAGCTTGGTCGCGTACGAGGACGACTTAGCTGCTAGTGAGGCGCTCGACATTGGAGGTTCTCTAATTAGAGTTCCACTATACATGGTCGAGAGGTACCTTCCTCAAAATATAATATATGATTGAGAGGTTTGCTATCGGAGCAGAGTCTAGCGCACCTATGCAATATGAACTCTACAGGGTTACCACTATTAGAACGAATACGCCGACTAGCTGTAGAAGGGCTCAACACAACTCGGCAGCCGCTTAATAGTGCAGATATCACGCAGACCTGTTACCGCCGGTTCTCGATGTAGTAACCGTATCCTGGATAGTCTCTGCCACCTCGCTCACAACTGTCTGTCTGGTTCCTGTTGTGGCCCTTGGTTGGGTTGTTGCTCATTACGTCATTCCCGTTTGCCTAACCGCCATTCCGCATATATAGATTTCTACTATGGAGTTCAAGTCCTGCGTCTTCTGGTTCTGTATACGACTGCCAACACTCTACCCGCCCTGCTGTGGCTGGTGTTAC
The DNA here is from genome assembly GCA_003439945.1 of Dermanyssus gallinae. NCBI lineage: Eukaryota > Metazoa > Arthropoda > Arachnida > Mesostigmata > Dermanyssidae > Dermanyssus > Dermanyssus gallinae. The sequence continues at coordinate 25,739 of QVRM01001913.1, forward strand.
TGGTGATGATTTTTCCCATCGGTCTCTCTTTCGTACGGGTCTACCCATTTGCTCGAAAGGTGGCTATGACAGTCCATGTTCGATCTACAATACGGTAAATACATATGCATCTACCCCGCACGTGCTCAAGGCAGTGCCACGTGCACCTGAACTGTCGCGCATAAGCCCGGCGGCGCTACCATTCGGAACCCAGTGGATCACGCATCATCCAGAATCACGCATAAGTGCTCTACGTGGTCCGCCGGGATCGCCACCGATGCAGCCAGGTCATCCTGCCTGGCCCGCCACGACTACCAGGCTCGGCTCCGCATCGGGCTCAGCATGTCGGGGAGGTTGCATGCGACCATAGTGAGGTCCGCACCGTCCACCAAAGCTACCCGAGTGGTCCTTTGTGGTAGTTAGTTTGCGGTCCGCCATAACTAACCCGGTTTCTCGCCATAGCCGCCGTCGTAGGTAGCCCTCGCTATGGCCTTGCTTGTATTCTCCATCACCGTCTTTGTAAAGTGAATGTGTGCGCAATCTCGTATTTAGAGCAAAGCAAACTAGAGAATCGCTCTTACATATTTTGTGTAATGACTCAAAAGCTCGCACATTCTGGTTCAATATTGAGACAACGTGTTTTGGTTTTACTTATCGATCCAGCTCAGACGTGTAGCGTAGGTTTGGAGCGAAATGGGTTTGTTGCTTCTGGTGTCGTAACTAGACGAGCTGTTCGCAGTACAGCCGTAGATTTAGAGAATTTGGCACTTGTGTAAACGAAGTCGAATTTGAGGAATATAACAGCATAATGCGTTGCATGGCTTTGCATTTGCTAAACATGTGAATTTTCTCTTTGCATGCAAAATGATGCAGCGTTATGATAATATGATGCAAAAATCGTTTTGGTTCATTAGGAACCCTAAATGAATTTGAAAAATATCCTCAATCATCACAAACATAGTTCAAAACATTCTTACCAAGATGAAGATGTATGTGAGATTACGAATGACAATGCGGCCCCATCCATAGTTATTGTCTGCATTGTTCGCTACGGTCGGCAGAGAGCGTGCCCAAATGTTTGTGTTTTTAATGGGGATCACATAAATGTGGGTTGTGATGAGCCAGTGCTATTAGAGGCCACTGCATAGATAAATGATAGATAACTCTTTGCTGTTATTGCAACATTGCAAAATACTAATACTAGCAATGAGTGCTTTTGCAGTCTTAGTATTCTGCATCTTGACTACTGCAGCATACTGTAATAATTATCACTCACGCTTAGTAGTTAAATATAGCCATATATTTAAAATCTGCAGCTTTAATGCTACATCATGTTATAGCTGCACTTATAATTATGTTGAATGCAATACTATTTTATGGTTTGTTTATGGTTATTTATTTACGGTTGCCAATGTGTTTGTTTGATTGTTTGTAGGTAGATTAGTTATTGTTTTACCCAAACTAGTGTGGAAATAAATGAATGAATTACTTACGGTGTTGCCCAAGGTTTGCTAACTGCAGAGGCTTTATATCCTTACAGGCAAAGGAAAGGAGAAGGGGGGATTTTGCAACTTCGGTGAACTACCGTGTTTGAGGTCTCACCGGAGCCACATTATTGCATTTGAACTAAAAGACGGGTGCTTGGCACGTACGTCTATAGCACAAAGCTTTACTATTTACCATTAAGATGGCCATAGCAAGACACGCAAGCAAGTTTGGATACTTTTGTAAGCATTTGTGGCATCAAAACTATAAATTGAGTGCGTACGGCGTGGCGGTAACCGATGCGTACGATACCATAACACGAAATTCTCCGGATCTTGCCCAGTAAGAGACAACACAAGATACAGTGAGCTCATTTGTGCGCCTCCTGTGGTCTAGATGACCAAAACCACTGGCGTTCAAACTTGTTGTATTCACGAAGCAGATTTGGAAGTGTAATAAACGAGTTCTTTCTGTTATGAATAATAATAATACTAATAATAATAATAATAATAATAATAATAATAATAATAATAATAATAATAATAATAATAATAATAATAATAATAATAATAATAATAATAATAATAATAATAATAATAATAATAATAATAATAATAATAATAATAATGAGAGAAGAGTGCTGCAGTTTGAAGAAGACGGGGGACTGGCACTGAATGCTTCAAAATGTGAGATTACCGCTGTCGGGGGCTCGCTTCAGGAGAGAGAGGAAGCAATCCAGGAGATCACAGAAATACTTCCTGACATCACGCGAGTAGAGGTAAACAACTTAGAAGTTTTGGGGGCCTCCGTAAAGCAAGATGGAATTTCACATGTACTCTCTAGGTAGAAAGAAGCCCTTACCAAAATTCGTCCACGACTGACACGCTTCCATCCTCAGGCTGCGCTGTGCATTTGGAGATATAGTCTGGGGTCTTCAAAATTTAACTACACACTGCGTACATGCCCTGCTATAGTGTGCTCTGAAGAATTAAATGCGTATGATGACGTCAGCAGAGATATACTAAGTGAAGTCCTAAGCGTCAATTTGGAAGACAACACCTGGCAGAGAGCAAGTCCGTGAAGGTGGTCTGGGAATACGAAGTGCTATTGACCTAGCTCCTGTCTGCTACGCTGCTTCACTGATCCGATTTGGTCCGGTCGCAGCCTCGTTAGTGGAGGAGGCAGTTCGACCACAAATAAAACATAAAACCAGTAAAACGCGAGACACCATTAGAACCATGCTGGACCCGGGGCCTTTGGAAGAATATCCCAGCCAATATAACCTCGATGAGCTCAAAAGCAAAAAAAAGAGCAGGGAGATCTTAAAGGGGCTTGTTTCCCAGAGAGACCGCGCCGTATTCTTAGCGGCACAAGATAACTTCAGTGGGGGTTGGCTTAAAGCCTTACCCTCACCTCAGCTCGGCACCATGCTGGATACCAACCATTTCCGCATGATGTCAGCACTTAGAATCGGCGCTCCCGTCTGCGAGCCGTTTCAGTGCAAACTGTGTGGAGAGATGGTAGATTCCAGTGGCCTACACCCACTGAGTTGCCCGAAGAGCGCCGGTAGATCATCCAGACATGCTGAACTAAACAGTGTGATTATAAGGTCTCTTAGGAAAGCCGGTATACCATCTACACTTGAACCGAGAGGTTAAGTGTCCGCTGGCGAAGAAAGACCTGATGGGGTGACCATTGCATTATGGTCTCATGGGAAGTCCCTTGCTTGGGATGCAACGGTTTCGTGCACCACCGCGGCTTCCTATTTACACCACAGCTCAGTTGAGCCGGGGTGGGTGGCAAAGCACGCGGACGCCAGAAAACGCGTTAAATACGCTGAACAGGAAACAAGATAACTGTTGTGCCTATTACCATGGAGACGCTAGGACCAATCAGCAAGGGAACCGAAGCATTTCTCAAAGATTTGAGTAAGCGAATTCAGGAGGTCACAAGCGACCGAAGAGAGAACGCGGCATCTATTTTAGGCGCCATGGAGTGAAATAATTATTTAAAGAATTGGCAATAATACGTTCAGACCTCACAATTGTAACATTGTTTAACATGTAATATATAATATTTCTTTCCTAAGTGGGACTACTCTGCAGATATTTTCTAGCGTTCTACACCAGGATCTCTCCCTACAAACTTAACGAGCACCTAGTTTAACGAACCAGACACCCTTTCTACAAATTTAACGATCGAATTTAGCGTAGCCGCATGCTTGTTTGGGACGCAACTTTAACCAACTCATTAGCCCCTTCGATGGTCGGTGCAGGTGCGGATCGAGCAGGTTACCTCCTCCCCTCCAGGTTAACTGAGGCTAATAAATGCAGAAAATACTCAAGCGTCGATTATCCGCAATCCGAATTTGGTCCGTTGGCGTTCGAGACTATGGGAGCTGCAGGCCCCCTTACGCTTCAGCTGATTCAGCGTGTCGGTAAAAGTCTTAATCTTTCGACAGGAGACTCAAGGGCATCCGAATTCTTGCGTCAGAGGCTGTCGCTCGACATTTAACGAGAAAATGCAGTGTCTGTTGGGGGCACATTGTTAAACTGGGCTAACCCTGGGTTAGAGAACCCGTGATCACACGCTCGCGCGGAGACAATTGTCCACTCCAATAATAATAATAATAATAACGGCCACGACACCTAAAAGATATGCTAGACCAAACGATTCCATCTTCAACAAGATTGTTGGAGGAGCTCAGAGTTCTCATGGAGAACGCAATTATTGGTAGACTACCACCGTTCTGCCTCTCGATCTTCTACGGAGCAAACCTTACTGCTCTTCGGAAGAAAACAGGCTCTATACGCCCAGTTGCATGCGGACTGACCTCAAAAAGACTGGCAGCAAAGATAGCTTTGGCCACAAATAAAAGAGCAACACTCGCAGCGATAAAACCGCACCAGGTCGGTGTAGCAGTTAAGGGCGGAGCGGAAGCGGCAGTTCACGCCGCCCTAGCCTACGTTGAAGTATAAGGACCTGCGCGCGTAATGGTTGAGCTAGAATTTTGCAATGCCTCCAATACAATCCAAAGAGATTTGCTTCTGGGGAAAGTAGAACAGCATGTTCCGGACCTACTGCCACTGGTCTGGCAAAGCTACAAAGAACCCTCACTGCTATCCTGGGATACGATGACGCCTATCGTTTCAGAAAATTGAGTTCAACAGGGAGACCCGTTAGGGCCCGCGCTCTTTAGCCTTGGTATATCAGGCCTGGTCGCCTAAATGCAAAGCCCGTTCAACGTTTGGTACCTAGACGGCTGAACACTCGGAGGACCGGCAGATATCGTAGCATCGGACATACGCCAAATTAGAGAATTTCAACAACAAGAAGGCCTAGCTCTTAATGCAGAAAAATGCGAAGTTACTGCCTTCGGTGGATCCCACGAAGACAGAGCAGGCGCAATAACCACAATATTAGAGATTCTAGCGTGTGGGACGCGCTGGCGTCTTACATGAATATAGCTTCGAGGTCAGCAGGCGCTGTTGCGCTGGAGACGGCCTCGTGGGCACGCCGAATGCGTCAAAGTCCAAAAAGTGACCGGCTAGACCATCAACAACAACAGGAGGAACTGCAGCAAATAAAGTCGACATCTGCGATTCGGGACGCGATGCCGCCTTCAACATGCTGTGTCTTTGTTCCGCTTAACAACGATTACAGCGATTGTGCGAATCGACTTCTTCACTTCCCTCTGCTAGATTTCGCCTGAGCCTTTCGGAGGGACGCTCTATTCTCGACCCGGCATTTATTGACGTATTCGGCAAGCCACTATATAAATTGCACTCAAAGATGTGACTTCGCACAATCGGTTGCCACAACTGTTTGAGCAGTGGTGAGAAACTGCGTTTTAACGCTAGATAACCCCGGGGATAAGCGGACAAGACGCTATATAAGAAGATATAGACGAATCAACATTAACATTTCTTAACTTTTGATAGCAACTGCACCGCGGTCGTGTTTTGCGTGTGCTCCGGCGATCAATGCGGTCAACCTAGAAATTGTTTATCGAATAATCAGTCTTTTACCATTGCTGACTCTTCGTTATCGATGTGCCACGGCTTGCAATTGTTCCAGATAGACGTATCAACTATGGCAGTAAGATCGGTTGTTACTCTTTAATATACACATAACCGGAGCACACTGCAAGGAAATCATATGCTTTATAGTAAAAATTGTGAGTACACTTGTTTGTATTTTAAGCCGTGCCGAAGGAAATTAGCATAAACATTACAGTAATGATTAAGCTCGATCTTATCAAACAACGATATGCTGCCTGGTACCTACCAATAGACTGACTTCGTAAGCGATCTCATTTCGTGTGTACTCGTTATCACCAACAGCAGGGTCTGCGTTGCCTATCATGCACGTATGCGCGGTGCAATTTGTTTTAATTGGTGAGTTAATCTTGCGTTGTACATGTGCGTAATAAAACACATGTTTTGAATATGATTCTTATTTCAAAGACATAATTTTAACTTAAGAGTGGTTCGAAGCAAAATCGATAGTTTTAGCTTTTTTTCTCTAAGTATCAATACTAAATTAGAACGCGAAGCCATATATATGTTCGAGGACTAGGCATTTAGCCTTTGAAAAAAATTTATGTTTTCTTTGTCGTACGTGGTAAGTGGATGATTCTTCACATAGATCTGTTTTATGTTTCAGTAGCTGAGATTGGCCACTAGCCTACATTTTTTAGTGATTGTCGTGAGATATATCAAGGTGCTTTCAATAGCACTCTTCATGGTGGTTTTGTTTTTAATATTGTCTTTTTACATTGTCGTTTACATGTCGTGAGTTGTTTATATAAATCAGAATGTTTTCGAACATTTTTGCCACGAACTGTATCGGTTGGAAACGTAGCAAGGTGGTCGAATGTCTGCTTCACTGAAACAGTACATGCGATCTGACTGGGCATTGGACTGACTCAACTACCTGACAATGTTCCCTACAGTTGTTATCTAAGGAAAAGTTCTCTAGTACAATTTATGACCTTATGTCTATTAAGATACTCTATTGTATGCGGGCACTGCAACGAGCACGCACCCGTCCTAGATTCTTTCTCGTAAGTGCGTTTGTTGCACATGCTTTTAGTCGTACTTATTTTTTTTAGTCCGGTAGACGAAGGCTTACACCAAGTACTTACCTGCGAGGCCATTTAAACTACGGGTACCTCGACAAACTTTATATATATATATATATATATATATATATATATATATATATATATATATATATATATATATAAAGAAAGTAGTGACGGCACGCAATTTCGATGCATCCAATTGGCAATGCGCCAAACAAAACTGGTCTGGGTTTTGAAGATTGCGGTTAAGTCTAGTAGACTCTCGGGAAATATTGTAAAATCTTAGCACAGAGTCGCTGTCAGTCCGATCCCTGTTTTTAGTTCACCGAACAGCGGTCTAGTTCACCTCTGGGCTTCTGCCACTTGAAACCCTGTTATTCATTTATGATCTAATCCTCAAGACTCTGCGTAAAAGGACAAAAAATCAGCTGTACGATGCAATTGGTGCTGCTGCCGTTCGCGAAGATTGGTGGTTTGTGTGGTGAAGCCTCTGCACTGTCGTCATCTCAAGAATCGTCATCACTCCAACTGGTGGAACAGATCGAGGAAATGTAAAAGGTCACGTCAAACACCAAGAGCATGCAAATCAATGGAATGACTAAGGTTTCTAGCAAAAGACAGAGAGGTGGACGCATAATACTTTGTACACGCTTGAGGGCACAGTCAACAGATGCACTCTGCGTACTCATCGTGGTGGAAGTTCGTACTCGATCAGAGCAGGTGATCATATCCATGAGCTATGTATCTGGTGTATTGTCACGTGCAAGTCCACACCCAAGGTGAGATGCACTGAACATATACAGGTTCCCAACCTCTCGTCGGACTTGTTCAAGTTTATTTTCCTATCCCGAAGCAAAGCCTTTGACTGGTACTATACGCAGTGTTTCAAGCCTTAATCGATTTATCTTAACACCCGGTGCACAGCCTGATATCTGATGCACAAGGCAGCCACTTGCCGCATTCATAAGCAAACTCGCTTGATACACATTGTGAATCACCTTTCAAGCAAACCAAACTTTTCCCGAGTGAGGTGTCTTTATACTCTGTTCAGACCATACATCAGCCTTGGAACAATATTGCATCTGCATACATCACAACTATGGCCTTGCGGCGCTCTTATTAAGTAAAGCCGGCAAAATACCGGCAAGCAGAAGAATGGAGACTCAGCTCAATGGATCCCCTTGCAGGATTCTCACATTTTGTCCAACGTACAGCCCAAAGCGCTGCTAGATGTTGCCACCGGCTAAATCAAGAGCGAGTCCAGCTAGCCGGGCCGATGACGGGGCCGTATAAGGAGACAGATGACAGCAAAGCCAATTTGACGGAAAGAAGCAGCAACAGCGTCATAAACCTTCAAAACCGTAAAAACGACACCATCCCCTCCAATAAGACGGCCAGTTTAGTTGTAGTGGACTTACCGCGCTAGCTGGCCGATAAAGATGTTAAGGTTAATGTAATACTTAAGCTGCATACAAGAGGTGGAGGGGCTGCAGTTTGCACAATGTACCTGGGAGAAGAATTTCTGCAAGAAAACGGTCATGTAAAACTTTGCTGCTAGGAATGATCTTCACCCTTTGAAATAACTAAATATTAGTGAAATGATAACTCTTTCATTCTGTGTTACGTATGGTACGTATAGCACACGTCATGACTTTACCTTTGTCTGTCATAACGGCAGGAGCTTCATACACTTGTTGTTTTGTGATACTGATAGTAATGAGTTTCAGTAATGAACTTCAGAGCTTTGTAGTTCTGGAACTTGCTGCAAGAAATGATCTAGATGTAGTACACGTTTTTGCTCTAGAGCAGAAACAGCAGAAACAATTACAGGTGAAGTCGACCCGACAACACGGCCTGACGTTTTTTATAATTTTGCTTGGTATGTGCGTCAAGACATTCAGACATGCCGTGGTAATAATGTATGCTAAGGGCATCGTGTTTCTCACCGTGACAATAATGCCATCTCGTACGTTTCCGCCATGGTAGAGATGTGTCGCATAAAAAGAGAGCTGGAGTTTGATTTATGTAAAACCAAAACGAATATGTTTTGCGACGGAGGACGTTTGGCTGCAAACGACGTTAATCGTTGCCGTGAGAGGCCATCTGTTTGTAAACTCTCTTTTATGCTTGGATCATCGAATTCACCAATGTAAATGCCGTTTGCGGCGCACGTCAAGGACAGTATGAGTTCGTCACTGGCAGCTCTCTATGGAACTATAGAATACCGCGCCGCTGTCGATTTGTATCCGGGTTAACCCCTTTCCATGACCCCATCTATGGAAGCAATGTCGTTTCGAGGATTTGTTCACCAAATCGCTATGTCTGTTCTTCCGTCTACCGTCTATGCTCCTTTGTACGCTGCCTTTTCCAGGGTTTTATTCGGTTCTGAAAACAGGGGTTGGTTCAATCCCAGCCTGTCTACTGCTGCTGCCGCCAGAAGACAATGTGCAGCCCTGCACATATTGAGATTAACTTGCAGGACCTTAATTTTCATAGTTTAAGTAAAACTAGATGAACTAAATGACAATCAGTTATCTCAGATACAGCGACGAAGTCAGACTGAAAAACCGCTACGCGCAAATGGCTAAAGAGTACAATGAAATATGAGCGGAAACTGATTGAACGACTCAGCGCCTGTAGCTTAGGAAACTGGTCGTTTCTTAGTTATCATTCCCATTGGTCCAAGGTATGTGAGATTGAGGAAGCAGGTTCTGGAAGTCCTAGAAACATAGGGAGGACTGGCGCTATACTTGCTGACGTAATTTTAGGTTGAACATTGGTAAAAAAAATACAAAAAGACGTTATCGGACTGGCTTAAACTGAGAATAACTAACCAACTAATTATTGTAGGGGCCTCCCGGCTAAGGTTACGCGTACGGAAGTTGTGGGCCGTCCCGTTCCAGCAAGTTAGTTTTTACTACTCTTTGACATATCTCCCATATTTAGCTTTAAATGAGCTAGAAGTTGCATGTAATATCTCTTAATGTAGCAACAAAAATTATGTTTCAAATGTTATGCGCTAGATCCCATTGTATCGAACTGCAAAGGAGCAGTGAGATACTGCCAAATGTGTAAGTTGTATGCAATGAAAGATGTGGGCCGGGGTGGCCTGTGATGGCCGACACGTCTGCAGGTTCAACGTACAAGGGTTTCTTGACCTGTGTGCTCCTGTAGGAAGTTTCAAGAGGCCTATAGTACTCAGTGTATTCGCCGGCTCTGCTCGCAGCAATGCGTTAAGTACCACTCATTCGTTGTCTGGCACTGCACCGAAGGTACCTGCACTACTTCTCTCAGTGGAACGGCGGGTCCACAAATACGACGTTTAATATTAACTTGAACTATCTCGTATGTGCTCCGATTAAGTGAAATAAATAGCACTTATATTTGTGCAAAACTTAGCCAGGCGTTTTCCGTAAGTAGCATTATACGTATAACATATAACATTTAAACAGCAAGTAAATTAGTCAAGCTCTCTGAAAGGGACGTATCTGGCACCGCCAAGCTTATTGGCTCTATGGACACATTTATATCTCAGTTCGAAAGCTTTGAGTCTCTTTGAGACATCCACAAGCCCCCTCGGACCTTTGCTTGCCATCCCGTCCTCCGACTATGCTGCCATCCACTGCCTCTAGCGACGAAGTGCGCCTGACCGTGAAATCCTTCGCCAGAAGCTCTACAGCTAGTCTTCACTTCCTTAAGCCTCGACCTATTCAAGACCTCTTGTCCGACAAACTGGCAGATGCACTGGCAAAAGTTGTAGACATTCTTCCGTGGGGGCCTTTCGCTGTAGCCCTTCAACCTGCCTCAAAAATGAGATGCGCTGCTAACAAAGCTGAAATATTGTCGGCAATTGGTCTTTATCAGTTGGGTTTTGCAACTACTAGCGGTACACAAATCAGAATTCACACCACCTGCGCTTTTACAAATTCCCGCAGTGACGTGACCGTTCTAATTAAGCTAGCTTTTGAGAATGCCTTTAATAGCGTCAGAAGAGACCACCTGCTAAGCGCGTTGAAATGCTACGCCCCGCAAATGTTTCACCAAGTACATGCGGCTTGGCTGGTACCTGGACGACGGTGTGTTTGCTGGTGACCTAGCTACGGTAATTGGTGATATTTACAAAGTCCGGGACTTCGAGAGGGAGAGTAGTCTATCCCTAAACCAAGGCAAATGCGATGTCTACGTCACGGGCCCCGAAGATATGATCTCGCCGAATATATTGGAGCCATGCTATCTCCTTTCTGGTTGCAAGGTAGTTCAGAAGAAGGATATTGAGCTCCTCTGTTCCGAGAGGGTTATCTGGTGCTTTAGGCGCGTGGAGAGAGAAGCTTGAAGTAGACGCCAGCCGTCTTCCATCGCTGAGATCTCATCGCAGAATATACCTACTGAGATCGTGGTTCTCGGTGGCCCGGATAACGCACTTGCTTGAAGGGGTCAATTGTTTCGACTTGAGCAAGAGCCTTTGAGAGTTCAACAAGTGGACCTTGAAAACACTAGAGGTGCTCCTGAACGTACGGCTTTGACCCGATGCAGGCTTGCGGGCTCTGCTTCCCATATCCTTAGGTGAACTGGGAATGCTAGGCGCTAGCGTTGGCTGGTCCTGCCGTAATCTCTCTCTCCTCTATGTCCCAAGCATCGAAAAAGGCCAAACGGTTACTGGGCGACACAGGTAAAAGTATTTACGATTACACATAGGCAGCCTTAGTCGAGAGGTGAGCCTCCCTGTGCGGTGTCAAACCCGCAGACACACTGCTTGGAGGGGTCAGTTGTTTCGAAAATTGGAAATTGCAGTTGGAGCTGTCGTTCTATTACCTCTAGCAATCGGTTTGTTGTGTTGGACTATGGTTGGTATGCAACGGGTGCGGTTTGGTGGACCTCTCGTGGAAAATTCCGAGCTACACTGGATATTCTTTCATTTTCCGATAAATTCCTACCGATCAATCTACGTGTTTAATCTCACTAACTATGAGGATTTTGTAACCAATAGAAGTGTGCGACGTGCTGCCGTGAGCCAACTCGGTCCTTATGTTTTCAGGTCAGTTTTCTATAAGAATGCGCCCGCAAAATTCAAGTTCAATGAAGTAAGATGGTGAATAAATGGCATATCTCGTTATGTGTGTACCTATCAAATCCAGCATATAAGACGCTAACACGTTATTCCTGAAAATGCAAAGTGGGGTCTACATGCGTGCGCATGCTTGCTTCTGTCTAGCCGTAAAGTCCTGATGGTGAGACAAACACTTAAACCCAAGTTTCACACTATCCACATTAAAGATGTCTGTGAAAAACAAGGACATTTACCATCAAACCCCTACGAATTATGGATATACAATTTTGTTTTCCAAGGAGAAGGACATCTCTTTTTAAACTCCATGGGTATGTTTAGCGGACGTCACGAAGACGTCTTCTACTTTTCCAGGAGTATTTCCATCTGTAAAGTAAGAGCACGGCATTCTCAAAGGTCCTTTAAATCGACGATGTATATAAAACTGAGGATTTTCTCTTCGATGTTTAGACAGCTATACAGTCTAAGCGCAACGGAAAAGCAATGGGTCCAGCCCAAATCTATTATGTGTATAAGAAGGAAGCAGAAGACCTTCTTAATACGATACCAATATCAATCTGCAACACATATTTAGACCAGAGTGAGGTACACCAGACTGAAAAGGACGCCTATTGCTGACTCTAAAGAAAAGGATGAACTATGTTAATGCGAAAACTATCAAGGAATTTCCCTGATACGCGTGTTTTAAAAGACAATGACAAGTCTTTTTTGCAGAGAGACACTTTTAGGTGTCTTTTTAATTCAACAGGAAAATAAAGTCTCTCCAAAGATACTCTAAGCGCCAGGCGACTCCGCCAGCCCACTCCTGTCTGTACTGTATACGACTGGTGCCTTAGCAAATGTCTGGCGTAAATTTAAGGCTCTGCATGCTTTTACGCGTACAAGTTCGTAATCCTTGCAAAATTCAGAGAACTTTGTTTAATCTAATCTAGTAATGCATATGATTCGCTTGACATGTATACTTTAGTACATGTGTAAGAATCACTCAATGAAATTGATCAACAACGGAGATTGAAGCGGCGATACCCCGGTCGATGGCAATCATGACTAGCACACTAGTTTTCTAAACGACGCGGCCACGTCTTGTTGTTTTATTTATAGCCCCTCTTGGACAAGGCCAAGGGTGTTAAAGGGGGATGTGAGAGTGTTCAAACTCAGTTTATTAAGAGTTTACCATAACAAAATGGTTTATTGAGAAAATGCTTCGGCCGTGATCTTCTTAGGTCCCATCGGTCCTCCCATATAGATGATTTGATCAATAATGTGTCCTCGTGGCGTCGGTTGCTTCTGACGGTGTGGCTCATAAGGAACGTTGGTAGTTGCTCGCATAGTAATGCTGAAATGATGAAGCTGTGTCACGCTGTGGGGTGTAATGTTGAATCGATTGCTATAGACTCACTTTTACATTCAGGTATTTACTTTCAGTATCTATTTATTACTTTCGTATTTGTCACTTACTATATTAGGAGTGTCCATTTGCGTTGATCTTACCCAGGGTCGTAAACAACAAAAGGCAAAAGTCTTATGAAAAGCATACCCTTCATTTCACCGAAACACGGTCGCTGTTTTTCGAGCCCAACATGTCAAACGGCAGCCTAGATGATAAAATTACAACTGCGAAATTTAACGCTATGCGCTATTATTTTCCGAACGGAGCACCACGCGCAAGCATCTGAAAGACAACACTCTTTATAAATGTCACCGTGAACGAGTATTTCTTCGCCGGGTAAGTTGCTCTACTATTATGTTATTATGACTGTGAAGTAATTCTGCAATTGGTAAGAAAGATCGCTCTGGTCGCTCTGGTGTGCTTACTTTAGTAGGAGGTACGCAGGCTCCCGCCGAGCATCTGAAAGAAGCAAGCAAGTTAATCTTTCTGGAGTCGTCCGCTACCGCACCAATGACTGTCTGTAAAAGTTTTTTTATATACCTTTCTGAACCATTTTTCCCGGAGAATACCGGAATCTGTGCTGCCGGACCGAGTAAAAGCCTCATCGTGGTAAAAAGAGATTTACGGGTTACTTGATAATGGGCGGTACCTGGGAGTGAGAGGCGGGCCATATCCGTTAACTTGTGCATCGATGATACGACGGCCAGCCCGGGGATCACCACAGCGATCTAAACCTCATTTGATATGGACATCGGAACGTGACGCCTGCTGGGGGTTAACTCGAGCCTTTGAAGTTGTCCGATATATTTGTTGAGAAGTCGTTGAACTGTTACAAAATACCCTGCTTCCCTGCCAGGTTAATCGCCCTCAGGAGATTATCCGTAAGGCAAAGAGAGATAAGCGGGTTAGATAGGGCCGTTTGTAAACCCCGACAAGAAGGGTAAACACTCGACCGTAATTGGCAGTTTTTTTTGAGAATTTTAATATAATGCGATTCTCCCTGTATCAATGAAGAATCTAGACATTAATTCTTAATTTTACGACCGGCATACGGGAGAGATCCATGGATGGGTGAATTAAAGCCATCATTTAAAGCGTCATCCGAGAGAAAGGGGGGTACCGAAGAAGAGAATAGATGTCTTGCCGCTCTACCAATATCCCCTCGGTAAGTTTGACCAGAGCAAGGCGCGTAGTATACACATCAGACGGGGCCTGACCGGTGCAGGCGTTGTATCTTGGCGTCGATGGGTTTGAAATGTGATTATTTTTCTTCCTCTCAGAAGGCACGAAGGTTTTCGCAATTTAGATCAATGGAAACGCGTGGTTGTTTTGAGAGCAGACACCTGGGGGGCTACAGGGACCAACGCCGTTAGCGAAAGCAGCCACAATTGAGTCGTTACTAGAGGCAACTGACTGGATTACCTGTGTGAAACATCAGCAAGTGCTACCCTGACTCGGGTTTGATACGGATTCATTCCGAATAATCATCTTAACCGCCGTTTGAACGATTGCTATAGGTTGCTTCCTGCTTTGCCGGAAACCCAAACATCGGACAAACCTTGCCTACCTTAGGAAAATGATCTCTTCTAGAATTACAAAGAGCATTGTTTAGCTTAGAGCTTAACAACACATTAGTAAATACAAGACTTACGCTACAAGTGGCTCCGTGAAGAAGCCTGTTTGGTGAAACTAGCGCTTATACTTTGTCATATAACAGCCGCGACATAGCGCTATAATAGAGACCATAGTTAGTGCCTTGCACTCGGCGCAAATTTAGTCGCGTACCCTTCTGTATAAGTTTATATGACGCCCAAGACTAGATCAATACGTAGAGTAATAAAATTGCCATGAACAGACATGTTTATGCTTTTATTTACAACAGCTATTACGACCCAGATTTAGAGTCGCGCACTGGTATTGTGGAGGGATATTTTGCCAATCAAAACTACAGTACCGAACCGACAATGCAGGTGTACACCGATACCAAAAGGATGAATCAGATCGTCACTATTAACGATGCTATTTAAGTAGTTTTTACTTCACTAGATTTCTAGCTGTTGTAAACACACTAACACAAATACATTTCAGTGCGTTTATAGTATACAGGAGAAACGAAAGAAGATTTCTTCAGAGCAATGAAGAAACAAGACGACTTTGGAGAAGATAAACATTATTTGAGATTCTCTTTTTTTTGTCTTGATCTTTTTGGCGCAAATGTAGCGAGTTGCGTATTACAGGACTCATGATATTAACATCACGTATTACAGGACTCATGACATTAACATCACGTAATACAGGACTCATGACATTAACACCGTTTCAGTTTACGTGACTGCTATAGACGGAATGTCCACGGGTTCAGGAGACCTCTCTGGTTTGAGCCTCTCCACTGCCATCATTACCTCCGCGACTGTGATGACCGGGAATCGTTTTTCTCCTGATAGTGTTAGATCGACCGTTAACTAATATCCGGCTCTGTGGGAGGTCGGGTCATCGTTTGCCATCGTTATGTATATACAGGTCCATGCTGGGCTGCCCACTCAATCAGAGGTTCCCCTCTCTTTTTCGCCCACCACGACCCCTATGTTTTTGATGCCGCGTTGAAGTCCTCTGTCACCACTATGCTCATTTTTATGCATATGGATTTATTTATTGAAACTCCTATTTCGTCGAATAGGTCCCCCGGGTTCATCCAGGCTGCCGTTGGGCTAGCTGCTGCAAGAGTACTCCGTCTAGCGCTTGCACCCAGTCAAACCCGTGCCCGCTTCCGTGCCTTGTTTTGCACGGAATCGGCGTTTATAATTACTGCACTCTTAAATCGATCTGAAACCCGTTTCTGCTTGTTGCTATTGCTTGATTTAGTTCGCTCACTGCTACTAGCTCGGCTCTGCTTCTTGCGGCTATTTTCAGCCATAGCATGTGCGTATCTACTCCTGTTGCAGTACAATCCTGTTACGTAGGTCCTATTAATTGGAGTAGTTGTTGAGTAGAAAATGTTCCATCATTATTTTTGAGGTTTCGGGAATGCATGATGCACATGCGCCACTAGCAGCCTGCGTGACTAGTGTGAGACTCGCAGGCTCGGTATTACTTCGGCGTTATTTCAAAGCCGTGGAAGAGGCGTCTCTGCCGTTCTCCTTCAATCAGCTCTATTCCTGACTATCATCGCGCATGCCTACCTGCGCTTGGATAAGGGGATGCCATTTTGTAATCCGTCCTGTGAGAGTGCGTCGACTATGAGGGCCTGGCTGCTCTTCCCCCTCCCTCGGCTCCTCGTCTTGACCACTCTGCCGAGAGACCCGCTCAAACCTCTCCCGCCTGGCCGTTTCCTTGGCTGTCTTGAGTCCAAACGGCCATATGGGCGACCATATGGGCGACCACCTCCCTGATGGTTTGACCTCTCACAGCGGGTGGTGCTGCGTCCCGTGCTTCCCTGAAAGCATCATACCGCAGAACAGTATGCTTCACGTTGTCAGTCTCTCCAGAGTCGCACAGTACACAGATATCGCTAATGGCCTTCTTGATCCTTGACATGTAGCTCTGGAACTGGCCGCGTCCGGTCAGAACCTGAGTCGTCCGGTAGAAAAGCTCCCCGTGTCGGCAGTCATACCATACCCTGAGGTCCGGTATCAGGCTCTTGGTCCAGCTCCCTGTGATCACTCCATCAAAAACAAACCGCGCCTCTGGAATCTTTGAGCTTCTTTTCTTTGTTCCTTAGCCGCTTTCTCCTATTTCTTTTCTCTTAGCTTCGCCCTTAATTCTCGGGCTTTGGCTTCCCTCTCTTCTGCCTCCACTCTTGCGGCTTGGGTTCTTTCCTTAAGTAGTTTTGCCTTCTGCGGACGGGCCATAATTATGAGCCATATATGTTCTTTATCGTTGCGCACGTAGCACGAGGCCTCAGTTTTCTTGCTATCTGTTCCTTTTTCCTGCATAGTGGTAAGTCGTATTAGTCACAAGTACCTCCGGCCTACTTAAGGCAATATTGCAGAATAGATTAGATCCTGAATGAGAGCAAAGCCATGCTCCGTCAAGGGTATTGCTCGGAGGCATAACTTAAGTCCTCTATTTTTCATTTATGTTAGTAAGGAATCCAGAAAAATGT
The DNA here is from genome assembly GCA_003439945.1 of Dermanyssus gallinae. Classification (NCBI taxonomy): domain Eukaryota; kingdom Metazoa; phylum Arthropoda; class Arachnida; order Mesostigmata; family Dermanyssidae; genus Dermanyssus; species Dermanyssus gallinae. The sequence goes on from QVRM01001913.1 coordinate 42,846, forward strand.
AAAAGCTGTAAAAAAACATTATGTATGTCGATCTCTAGTCGCGCGTTAAATTCCATCTGCTGAAATCCCTAATCATTTTTCGGTACTGGGTTTCGGAACGAAACCGCACATTTTAATTTTGAGTTTTAATACAAATATGCATTTATATGGTTTTCTTTCCAGGATATTCGCCGAATATGGATCTGACTGTAACACAATAGAGGGTACAGGTAAATTTGCTACAGATAAATACATCTAAATAGCTGTTTATTTAATTTTTTTACGCTCTGACAACTACATTTTTAGACGCTCGTAATGGGCTAAGTTGTCTGTGGCACGATAGCGTCTAAATGCGTCTATCGTCATCGCGTTCTCGTACTAGAATTATATAGGCTTTCTCCAGCAGAGGTATGTAGCAGCAAGGCAATGACAACTACGTCCAACAAATTCAACCAGCACGGCCAGGGCTCGAACTAGCGATGTTTTCTAACCGTGGTTGCCATGGCAATGCCCCGTTTCGAACGGTGCGTTAGCCGCCTGAGCCACCGCCGCTACCAAATACACTGCCTATATATATATATATATATCGTTTATTAAGGAATAAAAATGGAGCTACAATTGTCTCCCGAAAACGTGTGCACAGGCAATATTACTCTATCTCGTATAGAGTCGGCTGGGACCACTTCAGCAGCGTGCCCCGGACGGATGCCGCGTTCCCGCGTTGGATGTCAAGGTCGAGGCGCTGTCTCAAGAAAGCCGCAGATCTTTTGTCTCCAGTTGCAAGGTTCAGCTGCTCACCGACTCTGTGGAGGAGCTTGCGAGTCAAGTTGCCAGGACCGCCCAAGGTTTCGAACGCTAGGGGTTGAAACTCATGTGGGTAACCTATTGAGGCGTATTTTGCGAGCTTCTTTGCCTCGGCTAGATTAGCAACGTGGCCTGCTGAGATCGCCCCGCCACCGACCATTGAAGGTGCTAATGAGTCGGTGACAGTGGCGTCCCAGACGAGCATCCTGCCCCTACTAAAGGGGGTAAGAGATATATATATATATATATATATATATATATATATATATATATATATATAATTTAAGTTTATTATATACTTTTCTTTATTAATAAGTATATTATCCATACTATGAATCCATAATTAGTGATTATATAACCTAACCTTTATATATTTAAATACAAATATTTTAATTTTATGATAATAAATATGTTTATAATGTTTGATCCTTGTAATTCTATTAAATTAAATTGACTGATAATATTAGTATATTAATTAATATTACTATGCCAATATTGAATAATATTTAACCGTTTTTTTTCTTAGATTTTATATTAAAAAAAAATGTATTATTATATTATTAACAAGAATCAATATATTAACACTTATTTAACAATAAGAGTCTTTATATTCACCATATACAATAATTTTATAGGATTATTTTCATATATATATATATATATATATATATATATATATATATATATATATATATATATATATATATATATATAGGATTATTTTCATATATATATATATATATATGAAAATAATCCTATAAAATTATTGTATATGGTGAATATAAAGATTCTTATTGTTAAATAAGTGTTAATATATTGATTCTTGTTAATAATATAATAATACATTTTTTTAATATAAAATCTAAGAAAAAAAACGGTTAAATATTATTCAATATTGGCATAGTAATATTAAGTAATATACTAATATTATCAGTCAATTTAATTTAATAGAATTACAAGGATCAAACATTATAAACATATTTATTGTAGAAGTGTATGTAGTAGTGTATTGTAGAAGTGTATGTAGAAGACAATATATATATATATATATATATATATATATATATATATATATATATATATATATATATATATATATATATATATATATATTGTCTTCTACATCTACTGTCAGGCGTAAAAACGACTTTGGATTTTTTTATTTAATATAAGAGGTTACGAAAATGCATGGTGCTGGCAGCTGGGTAGGTAACAGGGATTCGTGTGGGACTCTTAAAACCATTAATCCAAGCAATTCCCCACCCCCTCACTCAAAATTATGTTGTACTTCTTGGCAAACACTTCACCATAAACGTCAGCAAGAACACGACGACAATAAGTATTCCCAAAGACCGTAACAGCGGTTGTAACTAGGCGCACAACAAGGCGACTTCACGGGCTTTACTGCACCCCAACCTCCTTCCACCCCTATTTAGTAAATAAAAGCATTTTCAATTCTAGGATTTGGCATGGCGGGCGGAGCGGAGACTGCCGTACATGCAGCAAGAGCTTTTATGCAATCAAGTCCCCACGGTACGTGCACTCTTGAAGTTGGATTTTCGCATTGCATTCAACACCATCCGTGGAGATCACCTCCACCATGCGGTCCGGGATGCAGTCCCGGAACTTTTCACCTTAGTGGAACATGCGTACAAAGAGCCATCCGTCCTGTTGTTTGGCGCCGCGACGTTGCTTTCGGCATCGGGCATACAGCAGGGGGGCCCCTTGGGACCGGCCTTATTCAGCCTGGGGATACGTGAGCTGGTTAACTCCGTTCAAGTGCCATTCAACGCTTGGTACCTAGACGATGGCACACTTGGTGGACCGACGGTGGACTTACTCGATAGGGTGCGCAGAGTCCTTGCTTTCGAGGCAGTCAGTGATCTGGCGCTGAACACGGCCAAATGCGAGGTGTTCGCTCCAGAGACGACCCCTCATTGAGTGCCTTGCTTAAGCTGCTACCGGGGTGTAGAGTCATGGCTCACCACGAAATAAACCTTCTTGGCGCACCTCTGCGTAGTCGGGACAACTCGACCCCTTGATGGACAGATTGTGGGCGATGCAGGAACGTCTTCCGCTTTGTGAAGCCCACCAGGGACTCTACCTGCTTCGCTCGTCGTTGTCCGCGTGTCGCATCGTACATATTTTAAGGTCCTTAGACTGCTCAGGCGATATGAACCATCTCCTCCAACCATTCGACGATTAGGTGGTGAAGGCCCCACAGACGGTGCTGAGTCTAAACTTACGACCACGAGAGGTGCGCCAGGCGGCCCTCCCCACTTTTATGGGCGGCCTTGGTCTTCCCCCGGCTCGATCCTTGGCGGGCCCGGCCGTGGCTGCCTCGATGCATGCTACGTCGGAAAATATCCAGCGCCTGCTCCCGCCGGCGGCTCGGGCATTGTTCGAGGCGGCTCGTGACGATACAGCGACTGGACTTCAAGCTTCATCGCCTGGTCCCGATAGACTTGCCTGTCAGAGGGCCTGGGCCGAGAAGGCCCACGAAGCTTTGTTTGGTTCGCTGCTTGAAGAATGGGGTGATGACCAGGACAAAGAACGCCTTCTAGCTGTCGCTCGCCCAGGAGTAAGCGACTGGTTGCATGCACTACCCGCTGACTCACTGGGTACCTGCCTTGATGGCCAATCCACCCAGATATGCGTTGGCCTGAGTTTGGGAGCTGATTTGGTTGAGCCTCACAGATGCTCCTGTGGCGAGCCCGTCGGGCGACTCGCCAGACACGGCCTGTCTTGCGCTCACGCAGCGGGCCGGCGCCCAAGACACACTGCCCTCAATGAAATACTTGCAAGACCGCTGCGGAGGGCGGGGATTCCCTGCGTCCTGGAACCACCTGGGCTTTCAAGAGACGACGGTAAGCGCCCCGACGGTATGACCCCTTAATACCCTTCTATAAGGGTCGTTTCCTAGTGTTGGATGCGACGGTGACCGACTCTCTGACCCCTTGTCTTGTCGGTCCCGGCGCGTCTCGCCCGGGGACTGCCGTTTCGCGAGCTGAGACCTCAAAGTATGCGGACCTAAGTCGGGCGCACCACTTTTCGCCATTTGCGTTCGAGACTATGGGTGGCCCTGGGCCCCTCACGGTAACATTGATCTCTCGGGTTGGCGGCGCGCTACAGCATGCGACGACGGACAAGAGGGCGCACGCCTTTTTCTCCCAGCGACTGTTCCTGGAGATCCAAAGAGGTAACGCGACCTCAGTGCTCGGAACTATGAGAGACTGGATGGACCCGGACCTTTTCGCCAGGTGGCGGGCAGGACTTCCTCACGGGCATGAGCGATAGAGCGGCTACGGCGCGCAGAAGGAGCAACTAGGTCGACAAGCAGCAACGTCGTGAAGCATTATATATATTCTTCTAAATAAACCAAACATTCCTTTAAAAAAAATTATATATATATATATATATATATATATATTGATAGAAAATGGTCGTAAGTGATCTAGAGCGGGATGCGCGGCAACAGTGTATCGGAGAAGTCAGGTAGAGCTACAGCTATGAGGTCATAAAATTCTGATAGCATTCATTAGCCTTAACCAGCACTGCAGGCAAGCACAAATGGCTGAAGAGTGGCTGCCCGAAAAAAAAATTGTACCCCGAAGTGCATGTATCTCTGAGTGAGTGAAGTCTGTTGGGGGATGACTAAGTGATCGCTGATATTGATGTAAGAGAAAGAGTCTACGTGCCAGGACATTTAATTAAATATTTGTAACCTTTATGCTAAGTGTGTTTTTAATGTTTTAAGGTATAATAATCATGAAAAGTTTTGGTAGGTATTCTGTAGTTTAGGAACTACTCGTTACTGTTGTACTTACTACTAGTTATATTATTGCCACAATTTTACTCCTAGAAAATATTGCGGTCGTCGCCTGCCAGCTGACCAACAGCTCTTCCACTTATTAGACCATACATCCCTATCTGCTGCTGTTTTTGGACGTTGGTCACGAGGTTCGTCGTACAGAATGAAACGTCTAGTTAAATTTTTGAGTGCTATTCTCTCAAACCGTGGTCAACGCGGGAATTCACTCGAGTTTTCGTTTCAAACATTTTTGTTAGGTCTTTAATGCATTTCATTCCTGTGCGTAAAATAGTTATCTCTATTCGTTAGTTACTATCGACGCATGTGTATCATGAATTTCGAAAAGCTTCTAAAAATGCGTCCTTAGACAAAGCTTGTCAATACTAAAGCGAATCTTTAATAACGTTTCTCCAAAAGTATACCAACATAGGCGAGTGCGATGAGTCGTCAATGCGATAAATGCCGGTGAGAAGACGTTACACGCTTTAAGACATTTTCAGAAGACTTGGGTATACACCGTCCTTTACCACAGATGTTTATTGTGGTAAATTTATTTAATTTTTGCAAGTATTAATTACCACTTGTTTACTACCATATCATAAATTAGCAACGTTAGCAAAGTTAAGGCGATTTCAGTAGCGGCCAACCTAGTAACAGACAAAAGGACCGTTAAGAGAGAGAGACTGAACTGAAGACATCAGTCGCGAGCCGCTGCAAAGGCTCGGGTCAAGATGTTGCTCTTGGCCCGAGCAGACAAAGCTTTACATGTAATTTAGAATACTCGACGTACTTTTAAGTCGAAAAACTACACATCTGCTAAACTCGGAGTCCTCCCGATGAACTAATTTTATTCTGGCATTTCGCTGATACCGTAAAGAAGAGGTCGCAATTTTCTAGTGCTCGATGCGCCTTCTTTGTGCTCCTCCTAAGGACTAAAGGATCGCGGTGAGGAATTTGATGCTACCTTTCTCTTCCCATCGAATCTTTGTATTGATCATTTCCTGTCCCGCTCCGTCAACACCTCCTTCGAGCTCATGATGTGTGCCACAACCTCCTTCAAGTGGAAACCATACATTTGGGCAGCAGAATATAAAAAAAAATAGAACGCATCTTTATTGCAACTAAACTAAGGGATAAAGACACGCTTAACAACTGTGTTGTCACATTTTCCTGGGTGCTTATAGTAGTGACTGTAGATTGAATGTCAAAGAAATATGAGCAATTTTAGTTAGCTAAGACTGCATCAGGGCGCAGGACACTAATGTTTTAAACCATTAAAAGATAAAGTAGTGGGACAATATTTACATTAGTTACATTTAAAGCAACCCCGGTGGAGTAATTTGAAAAATAATTTTTGCACACCTTCAAGCAGGCTACGATACTGTTTGGTATGGCTACCATACAGGGTGCCCAGCGTGGACGCCTCGCTAAGTCTGGTAACACCATATTGGTGGCATGGGTGTCGAACATAGTTATAAATATATTTATAGCGATAGATTACCAAAACAAAGAGGTGTACACGTTCTATATAGTATTTGAGCGTCTTGTGAAACATTAGGTTTGAATTTATATTGGCACTTGGTAATGTAATATCGTCGCTATTCCTATTGCAGATGGCGAGCTTTTTCCGCCCTTTGAGGAACCGCCGAGGAGCGTACAGATTTTTTCTTTCTATCATACTAAGCCGTGGTTTCTGTATCTACAGAGGGCAATACGTTGCTCATGGTGAACCAATCGCTCGCTTCCAGGGAGGCAGCGACCTCTTTAATGAAACCGGCGATCCCGATCTTGATGAGTAGGTTTCTCTAATAACGGTTTTGTTGTTTACGTGATTTATAAGGCATGCACTTTGCCTTGATTGCTTCCGTCCGGAAATTGCTACCTACTACAATTACAATTATGTTTATTTCACTATCATATATATTATACATTTCAATTGAGTATAATATACATTTCAAAAATGTTTCCTCATGAAGCTCTATCTTCTTCACGCTTCCGACGAGAGAAGTAGTGCAGCGATTTTCGGTCCAGCGCTGTGCATTCCACTGCATGGTACTTGGCACACCTCTGCAGGCAGAACCGGCAGGTGCACAACTCGTACTCCTCGTGAAAGGTTGCGTTTGAACATACCAGGTAGTGATAACCATGCACTATGTACCTGGTGTATACGTGGCGATTGTCACATGCAGGACCAGACCAAAGGTGCAAGGCATTGAAAACGTCCAAACCACCGACCTCCCGTCTGGCCTGTTCGACTTTAGCTTCCCACTCCGAAATAAAACATTCGTAAGGTACTGTACGCGGCATCTTCAGCCTTAGTCGGATTGTTTCAGCAGCCGGTGGACAGCCTGACATGAGATACACAAAGCGGCTCCTCGCTCGGATAGGCAAGCAGAGCACTCGCTTCATATATAATGAAAAACACCTTTCGAGCTGGTTAAAATTCGCCAGCGTGAGGTGTTTCCACACCCTGTCAAGACCGTACATCAGCCCCGGAACAATCTTAAGCATGAAGAGCCTCACTGCTGAGAGAACGGACAGTCTTCGGACATTGCCTACTTCCCCGTAAAGAGAGACAAGTGCCTTCCGTACTGTTTCGTTTACATGCGCTGTGAACGTCGTTCCCGTATAATGAACCCGAAGGCCAAGATACTGGAAAGAGTTAACAAACTCCAATGGTTGGCCGCAGCAACGTATAACGTCTCTGGCAGCCAATCGACCTCCACGCCTGAATTTCATGGCTTTGGTCTTCCTGGTGTTTATCTCAAGTCCCTTCGAGACAAGGAACGCCTCTACCATAGAGGTAATGCGCTTGATGGCACCTAAATCGCGATGAGCGACCACGATATCATCTGCATACATTACCACTACGGCTTTTTGGTACTCCTGTCGGACGTAACCGACGAGGTCAGCAAGGAGAAGTGTAAACGAGACGCAGCTTAGCGGGTCTCCTTGCGGAGTTCCCACATTTTGCTTAATCTCTAATACACCCTGCTCACCGTCTACCAACAAGGTGTCCTCCTCAAAGAAACTTGCTATTACACTCAGGAGAGAGCCACCCACTCCTGCTCGTTGGAATGCTTCAACCAGAAGTTGTCGAGGGGCTTTGTCAAAGGCCTTGACGCAGTCAATAAAGACAGCATACAGATGACCTTTGGGTTGTGCCACAGCTCGCTCGATCTCTGACTGGAGAACATGGATTGCATCACGGGTGCCTCGGCCTCTCCTAAAACCGAATTGCTTCGGTGGAAGTGCCTCTTCAGCCACCCGCTCAATCCGTCGAATAACCAACTTACAGAAAATCTTCTTCAATGTGCGTTCTGACGCCACTCCACGATAGAGATTTGGATCCTGCTTGTCATCACCATGCCTACCCTTGAACAGAAGAGAAAGCCTGGCGACATGCCAGACTTTAGGCATCCGCCCCCTCTTTATAATTTTGTTAAAGAAATCACAAAGAGTTTCTGCCAAGAGAGGAAGTGACTGCATCCAATGCTCATAGCAGACCTGATCGGGCCCTGAGCTCTTTCTCTTCGGGAGTGACCGTAGGACCTGACACACCTCCTCCACCTCGAAAGGCAGATTCATGTTGTGCTGCTTCAGTGTAAGCGGATGCTGTACGATTGGAGATACGGCCGCAACGTCACGATTGAATAAAAGATTAGTTAGGTGGCTCTCTACCTGCCCGTCGCTAAGCGGGTTCACCGCCCTACGAGGTCGCACGATGTAAGCTGAAGGCTCTCGTTCTGCCCTTTCGAGCAGCCGTCGTTCCTCCCGCCTTGCGTGTTCCCCTTTATGATCATAGCAGAGTCTTATATACGCCTTTCTACGCTCAAAGTAGTCCCGCCTGGCTTGCAGTGATGATGGTGCTCTGGCTCTTGCTTGGCGCAGGAGTCCGAGCACTTCACCGTGGGCGAGGTAGCAGGCTCGAGAGTACCACGGGCGTGATCTCTTTTGCCATAACCTTTTTCACTTCACTGCACTTCTCATCGTTCTCTCCAACTGATCACAAGTGGAATCGATGTCAGGGCTTACCTCAAGACCGCCTACCGCTCTGTCCAAAAGAGATAAATTAATCCGTCTCATTGCAGACCAGCGCGGCGGGTTATGTCGGTCTCGCCAAATACCAAGAACATCGACAACGGCCAACACTGGTTGGTGCTTTCGAGCCGCTTCATAAAGAACATCGAAGCTTTCAATTTTACGGCTGACAAGGTTGTGGAACAACAGGTCGATGGTGCTGCTTCCATTGTGACTTAAATATGTATGCGCGTTAGCACATTTTAGACCAATATTTTCCATCACCTGAAGCAGCACCTCGCCTTTATCATCGTTGGCCCCACAATCGATTCTGGCATTGAAATCACCGCCGACGATAGTTGGCATGGTCAGATTTAACTCTGAAAGTCCAAAGCTCACCGTCTCAGCAACCTCCGCAGAATCGAATGTGGGTGGGAAATAGAATACAGCGACGTTTACCCTCCCAGAGGAGAGCACTACGCAGTATTCATCTTTCCTGACGCATTGCATCGGTGGTAAACGTTTATGTAGGTAGATAGATAACCCACCCACAGGTCTTCCCCGACCTCCCGCAGGTAAGACAGCCAGCTGGTGAAACCCCCGCATATCATTGATATACAGTTCGTCCCGCTGAAATGTCTCCGTAAGGAGTGCAATGTCAACCAACTTAAACATGTCATCACGTGCAAGATCCATTGCCCCCTTAAGTCCCTCACAATTCCAGAGAAGCACTCGCAGAGGTATGTTTGCCACTACGCTTGCAGTTCTAGAACTGGTCAGTCACTTACGGGGGCTTGGACCACCAGGCGCACTAAAACTCTCCTTAACCATCCTCTCGTAGGGGACGTCCCCAACCCAGCGACGGAACAGGCTTCCCTTCGGCCAGAATTCATTTCTGCAACAGTTTGCGTAATCTTCATCATGCACCACCACACAGAACACCGCATCACTACCATGCGTATGTAGCTTCCACACCGCTTTCACAGTTATGCCTCTGCCAGCCAGCCACGCTTGCAGCTCGACCGCCGACGTCTTCTGCGCCAATCGCGCCACTCTCAAGGCGCTGATCTTCCCAGGTCTGGCATAGACTTCCAATCCGCCTATATCATCTGTTGCGCTGCCCCTCTGCATTCGATGTTTTGTCTTGTTGTCTCGTCGTTTACGAACCACAACAAAGCCATCGTCGTCTGCCTTCTCCTCCGGTTGTGGATCAGCTGGATCTGCTGTCGGTGTTGTTGTTACCGCAGCTGGTGACGTCGCTGTACCACCCCACGGTGGTTCCATCTCAACAACAGTGCCGTTTAAGTTGCAACTGTTACTACTCAACTCTGCAGACGCCGAGCTTCTCTTGGCGCCTGCGCGGTTGTTTTTGCTCTCTCCAGCAGGCTTTCTCGGCCTTTCCTCGGTGACGTCACCTCCTTCTCTGCTGTCTGCTAGCCGTGCTTTCTTATTCTTCCGCGTTGTCCGCGTTCCGCCGAATTTCTCCACGCTAACTTTGTCACTTAGCGTGGAGTTCAAACCCCCTGTAAGCGTGAGTGGTGCGGCAAACTGTTCTTGCGGGATTGCCTCGATTTTGGCAACCCGCTCCTGCAGTTCCGTGTGTGCTAACCACAGTTTCACGAAGTTCCACTGTAGTTCACTCAAACGGCCGGTCAACGTACCTTGGCTTGGTTCCTGAGTGTCACAGGTTCCACAGGGAGCCGAGTGCGCATCCTTGGGGAGCACGGGGTTGAGACAACTCCCGTGAAACACTTTTGAGCAGCCTTGGCTGCACACAACCAGTTGTTCACCCGTTTTTAACGGGAGCGCACACTTCGAACATCCGAACATCACGACTGTTAGCAGACAACTATATATATAGTTGTCTGCTATATTGCTACCTACTACAGGGTGTGTAACACTTGTTTTTATATAGCTGTTATTGCGATACACCCACACACATAAAGGGGACGTACGACGCAAGCAAGTTTGGAGCTACAGGATCATACTTGGAGCTGTTAGTAACGCCGCTTGTGCTTAGCCTCCCTCACTTCCTTCATGGAGATCCTTTACTGCAAGCCAACGTGAGCGGTTTACATCCTGACGAGAACAAACACCACTTCTACATTGACGCCCATGCTGTGAGTTCATCACTCTTTGATAACTCATTCATGTTTTGTTTTCATATTCGATATTTGTTAACATTGCATTTTCTTTCCGCATATGATGGTAACATATGCTAAGGCCTCCTTTCTCAAGAGGGCTCTAGGATTACACATCTCGACCCGGAACCGCCTAGTATATCTCCTAGCAGACACACCGCTGTTCACCAAAGATCTGCGGCTTCATCGTAAATTGTGTATCGTGCGGCACTTCAACGAACCAGATGACCATTGCAGGTGCTTTAGATGCGAAGCACATTGTGGAAGATACCACGCCGCCTCCTGTCCTCTGGTCCCTTCCCTAGGCAGCCTGACTGACCCCATCTTAAAATATTCGCGATGAGCACTTTCTTGTCAATTTCCATATAGGGGGAAATTGGGTTGTAGCCATATAGTCCGTGTAGTATATACTTATATACCGGATGTCTTGTGGGCTCAACCTTCAATGTGACACGACCATGCCCAATGGTGCAATTTTAGCCGCTATTGTATACAGTGAAGAGATATATCTTGTGTTTATAATAATTGGCAAAGGTGAATAAATGTTTGAATTAGAAATTGGTAACATATGCTTTGCCATTGTTTACGTTTCTTGATGTCAAATATTTGATGGTTCTATCTATTTGAAAATGTTATTTTATGAGCCTTGTATAACGTGATTGTGTGCTTCTTCTTATGTTTAACAGACCCATCTTTTGATGCAATTTACTGGGTGGGCAACGGAGTTTTGTGTTTGTGCTGTTAAACGGTATCTTGGTTCCCTCGACACTGCTTTGTAAACATGAAAACGAAACCACTTGCGTAGTGCACTACACGACTTAGGCAAAACGTTTGCATTTGGGGCTTTAAAAATCCAAGAATGATCCTTAACCAAGCATACTATTCCCGGAAAGTCAATATTTGGTATTGATATCGGCGCGATAGTTTTATCGGCCTTACTTGTTCGGAAACGCTCATGAGGAGACTGTAACCACCAAAGACGAGCGATATCAGGACATGATAGAGAACTTTTTGTGGCCGAATTTAGGCGGATCGAAAATTAACAACAAGGTGGGTCCACAAGTCATAAAGCGGCTGGAACAAACGAGCTAGTCCGCACAAAATTTTAGCGCCATTTTATTTCCTCAAAAAGATATATTGGATGGACCTCATGGAGGAGGGGGTGGATGGTAATGCACCATCTCTTTGTAGTGAGGCATCTGTGCCCCGTTCTTCTTTGTCCGATCATGGCCGATTATTGTCCACTCCGGCATTTGCTTTGTCTAAATTGGAAACCATGAAAATCAACTTAAAGAGTGGCCGGTCCAGGTTTTGAACCCGCGATCTCCCGAATGCAAAGCAGTGGCTTTGCCACTAACCCACCTTGCTCGGCATGGGGTCATTAAGCGTTTTTGTTTATTAAGACGCCCGCACTCCACTGCCCACCCTTTATTTCACTGTTAAACGCGGTTATGTATGTTTGCAAACTGCATTGGTAAATATAACGTACAAGAACTTTACGCTGCTGCGAGTGCTAACATAACTGTTTGGTACGCTATAGTAATACCGATGTTCAATGTTCAAACGCAACTTTCGCGAGGAGTACGAGTTGTGCACCTGCCGGTTCTGCCTGCAAAGGTGTACCATGCAGTGGAGTGCACAGCGCTGGACCGAAAATCGTTGCACTACTTTTCTCGTCGGAAGCGTGAAGAAGATAGAGCTTCATGAAGATACATCTGAAATGTATATTTTACTCAATTTGAGTGAAATAAACATAATTGTAATTAACAGTAGTATCGATGAGTGCTAAATACGAACTAAAGTTTCCTATCATAAAATAACCGAGTGGGGCATTTTGATCTGAAATCGGTCATGTATGATATGCATAGATTAGAATAGATAATTCATTGTAAAGACTTGGAGTAGCGTAGGCTGAGTTTTACTATATATATCATTGAAACTTATTACCAAAATCATGCAGTTGCCGTATCTGTAACCAATCTAATATGAAGCGCTTAATAATCGGCCAGTTATCTTTTTAGAGATTTGGTCTGAGGGTTGACATGAGATTGCGAATGCAATCAAACCTGAAGCTGATACTCTTGAAGACAGAGCCGGTGCCAAAGCTAATTCTTCCCATCTTTTGGACAGAAGATGTATGTGTTTCCCTAATACTATACGCATAATGTCAGCCTCTTAATAACTATTTTAGTAGTATTCACTTAACTGCTCAAGTGAATCATACCGTATGAACTACATTTTACAAAAACAAAAATGTATTCGAATTTTGAATGTAAAATATTTTAACAATTCGAATAGAATGCTGTTGATGAGTTTCTCAGGTAAAGCATTGCTTGGTAACGGAACACTTACCACAGATAAAATAGTGCATATCTTCTTATTCATTAGTAGAAAAACGAGCGTGTGAAGAGGTAATGGATTTATGAAAACTAGCTGTAATACATTTTTGTATCAAAGTATACAATATTTTATTTTGAGGTAGTTCTGAAACTTACTGGAGTTATATATCTCTCACGGGACCTCATTAGGCGAATTGCCGTCGGACAGGGACTATCTTTTGTGCTTGCTCAAGTCACGACCAATTGTATCTTGGACAGCTTTAGCTGCCTGTCTTTGCTCACTCGCGACGTCTGTCCTCCTGTGTGGCCTTCTTCTGTGAATTGTGTGATTCCGGTCACGGTAAGGGCAACATTTTGTATTTAATAAATATGAGCTTAAACAACATTGGGAATATATATATATATATATATATATTTATGTGTATATATATATATATATATATATATATATATATATATATATATATATATATATATATATATATTTATGTGTATATATATATATATATATAATATATATATATATAGATATATCTATATCTCTCTCTCTATCTATCTCTATCTATCTATATCTATATTATATATATATATATATATATATGCCTACACTATAACTAAACAGGCTTCATGTATTTATTAAAATGACATTTAAGTGTTACAGCAAGATGTAATTAACTATCAACACTGGGCCTTGTGGGAAGCGCTACCAGTCGAGCTTATCCTCGAGGCAGCCCCTCATTGTGCCCATTATTGCTGCCGCATTGCCGCGTTGAACTGCCAGCGATAGTCGCTGAAGTAGAAACTCAAGTGCTCTTTTTTCCCCTGTCGCCAGTTCAATTTGTTTGCCAATCTTCTGTAAAAGCGACCATGCCTCAGTGCCGGGCCCCCCCGAGTGTCTCGAATACTAGCGGCACGAAAATGAACTCGTTGGCGAGCTGGGCATATTTATTGGTCTTTAGACGCTCAGCCTTGCGTGCTGCGGAGCCAGCGGAAGATGCACTGGCCTCCAGGTTCGACGGGGCGAGCGTGTCGGTGATAGTCGCATCCCAAACAAGCGCCTTTCCCCTTTCAAAGGGGATAAGGGTGAGACCGTCTGGTCTCTTTCCATCGCTTCTCAGGAGGCCGGCGGGCTCTCGGATGCACGGTATTAGAGCGGATCTGAAAGCCCTAGCTGTAATCTCATTAACCTCGCTATGACGGCTTTGGCGTCCTTCGCTTCTACTGCAGGACAACCCGTGAGTCCCCCAGATGTCTACCTGTGTTCCACAGGGACACCGCTGTTCCTCGGTTAGCCTTGTCCCCAACCTCAAACCAATGCACAGACGAAAGCTTTCGTGATCTAGTAAAGTGCCTAGGTTTGAGGAGGGGATGGCTTGGAGCCATTTGCTAGCTCCTTTCTGGACGACCGCACGTAGTCGGGCTATGTCTGCCGTGGTCAGTGCGTCAGAGAGCAAGCGCTGGTACTTCATGGAGACGATGAGGTCGTCATAGGACCTCTGCAGGTGTTTGTTTGTCTCCGGGAGTAGGCCTGCGAGGTTCTTGAACTTCGTATCCGCAACTTCTTTGGTGTCCTGGAAAGCCTGCAGGGCCATGGGTGGGCTGATGTGCCGAACAGTGCTCTCTGAGGCGTGTAATGATGAAGCGTGGCAGCTCGCTGCTAGGTCTGCTGTAGAACGAATCCCCAGGCCTCCGAATCTAAGGGGGAGAGTAGCTTGAGCCCAGTTGTTGTCGGCCAGAGTAAGATTAAGAAGGTCACTAAGGCTGATCCTTAGGCTTTCGTCCAGGTCCCGAAGAAGATCTTGGTTTGGTCCGACGTCCGTGCTGCGGAGGATATGGACGATCCTTGCTGAGCCCAGGGACGATTTCAATAGGTGATACGCGCTGTGGGGACTGAGCAGGTTTAGCCGGGTTAGACGGGAGCGAAGGCTCTCTATCCTACCTGCGAGTTCCGGACGAATGGCGGCAGACCCCACTGGGGACCCCAGGAGCGTCATGTCTGCTGCCTCGACGAGTTTGCACCCGGGAAGAAGAGCCTCCAAGGCGGATAGGTTAGGGTGACCTTTGTAGATAAGCTCGCACTTCTCGGAGTTGAGCTCAAGCCCGCTCTTCAGTCCGAAGTCAGCAACCCTCTTGATGTCTGCTAGTACTACAGGTGCTTCTCCTCCAATAGTGCCGTCGTCTAGGTACCAGAGGTTTAAGGGAGACTGGATAGAGTCGACCAGTTCCTTAATGGCTAAGCAAAACAGTGGCGGACCAAGGGGGTCTCCCTGCTGTACGCCGCTGCATGAGAAAATCGTCTTATCATCAAGTGAAAGCTCCGACCTGGATCTGTAGGCTTGGTCAACCAGGGGGGCCGCCTCTGGCCAATCGACTAGAACTGTCTTCAGTACGTGGTCACGACGAATCTCGTTAAAGGCGTTCTTGAAATCGAGTTGGCGACTACGAAATTGTTGGGTGCGCTGGCGACGAAAGCTCTTGTAGTGTGGACTGCGGCTTCGATGCCGTTGGGCGTATTGAAGCCAAGCTGGTGATCTCCAAGCTTCTCGCGCACCAAATCTGCTCCTAGTTTCACTGTGATCTTTGCCGCAATTCTGCGGAAAACTGAGGAGATGACGATTGGGCGAAGCGACCCACTCGGCTTTTTTATTGCGATGAGGCGTCCCCCAAAAAGAATAGGGCGGATGGCCTCAGGAACTGTGCCACTTCTGATGATGTCCACCACTTTTCCTAGGTCACGCAGTAAACGGCTGGCATATTTGCGTTAGTTGTGGCAAGGAGGTCTCTGAGATGGCGCGGCCGCAAGCCGTCCATACCTGCAGTGGACCCCGCCGGAAAGGTCCACACAGCCTCGCGGAGCAGTTCTGCACTGGTGATCGGTGGATCGGCGCACGGTGGTCTTGGAGGCAGGTCGAGGTCGGCCGGTTCTCTAGGATGTTTCGAAGTCATTTCCGTGTACGCATCGGCTGCGCAGACCGGGTTCCCCACCGAAAGCAAAGCTCTCGCGGCGCCTCCGATGTCACCTTCGCCTAGCAGCTTAGTTGCTCGCCTGGCGGCAGCTTCATCGTCGTTACGTTGCTTGTTCCGATGCGCCCTTGGAACCGATTCGGATGGGGGCTCACGGCCTGATCTGTGGTCCTCGATTCTGTCTCTGATGAATGTAGCCCAAGTGAGATTGTTCCGCTTTCGGGATGGGGTTCTAAGCACTGTATGCGCAAACAACAGTAGGTTGGCCCAGCTGCGTGTGTCGTTGTTAACGTGCACTAGAGGAAGTGTGTCGGCCAGCGCTGCGGCCACTGCAGGCCGGGCGCTTTTGGGGATTGTGTCTAGTCGTTTGTATGCCTTTGTGTACTCGACGAGTTTGTTGCGCAGGTGGGTGCCATCGACGTCGTCGACGGGGCAGCTGGCGGGGGGTAGTGAGGCGATTGGCGTCCGAGTGCGCTGCCGTCATATGCCGTTTGATTCCCCTGCTTGTAAAGCTCTTTTGGCAATGCGTGCAAATAACCCTGTTATTGAGGGGAGCGGGGGGTTAGACTACCCGTACCCGGCCCGAGGCTGGATTGGTAGTCCGCCTGCGGGGGTCGTCCGAGTGGCTCGGACCGGCCTTATTTCCGGAGGCGTCTTGGGGCATGGCGAATATATATATATATATATATATATGTATATATATATATATATATGTTGCTAACGGAACCGTAGAATGAAGACAGACGAAAATGCGCGGGTTCTTACACTCACTGATTCTTATTTATTATGATTCACGATACGAAAGAGCGCAATACGGCAGCGCCGCCTCCCCTCGTAATATTGCCTAGCCTAGCTCACTACTCTATGTCCCGGCGGTTAGCGCAAAGCTGTTTCGCCGCCAGAACTCACACACAGTACACCCTAACAATACTGCTGTGCTACTCAACTAAATATATATATATATATAGAAATCTACCTGCTCCTGCTAGCCACGATCACTCACCACCCTAGGGTACTATCACTGCCACGCTCACGCCGTTGTCGCTGCCACGCCGTCGGACGTCCCGGTCGCCGCCGGACTGAGGGTTTGCAGAGCACGCGTTACGCCGAACGCTCGGGATAGCAAGAGGATGACAAAATGGCGCGCACCCCTTTTTATACGACCGGCGACGTAACCGTGCACGAACGTGCAGTGGCGGGTTGTGGCTAACAGTGCAGTGGCGGGTTGTGACAACAGTGCCGTGGCGGGTTGTGGCCGACAGTGTTGTAACTGGTTGTGGCCAACAGGCAGAGATCATCATCATCATCATCATATCATGGCGCGCTAATACAAACTTCTATTTGCGGCCATCCAATATGCAACAGTCTTCCCCCTTTTTGAGGGCGGCGGTAGCCCCTCAAAAATACCTATGTTACATTGGCTCTGTTTAACATTATGTGGCACTCTGCGAGATCAACTTTTGCTCACAATCATTTCTCACAATTAAACAAGCTCACAACGCCCACAGGCGTCCAGCTTTTGATATAGCTGCCTCCACCAAGCTGCGCCCGGTAGGCACGCTTCACGCCGTTCTTCGTCGCCAGGGCTTCTCCACACGACATAGGCGCCAAAATGCCCGTGGCACTCCTTCTTCCAGCAGTACTACGACGGCGCCCGCGGCGAACGGCTCAACATGGGGTCTCCCCGCCGCCGCAGAAGCCATCGTCAGGACCAGCAGATGCTCGGCGCGCCATCGCCTTCAAAACGAGCTGCTCCGATCGCGGCCCAAATCTTCATTTCTCCTCCTCGCGACACAGTCATGACCAATTCGGTCTGTAGATGCTTCAGTCTGGATTAGAACTCGGCCAGGCCCGCGTCTTTGGGCGGCTCGCCACGAGAGGTGCTCGCGACGGCCTCCCCCAAACCCGGCTGCCGGGCCTCACGCAGCGGGTGCTGCTTCGTCCCCACGCGAGCTCTTCCGCCGTGAGTCGACAACTCACATCCTGCCGATGGAACCACCTTCCAGCTTGGGCGACGGTCGCAACGATTCGAGTCAGTTTGCGCAAGCTCGAACACCCCGCTGGGTCTATAGCGGGGGTTCGCACGTTGCAACAAACACCCGACTCTCTGGAAGCTCGTCGTAGCCCTGCCCCGGCTGGAAGACGGGGTACTGCGTCGACGGCTTCTTCAGAAACTCCAACGTCCTTGGTTACGAGATGCTCTGCTTCCCTTGCTTGCAACCACTTCCTTTCCTTTCGTGGATGCAGACGCGGATGGCGTCACTGGATGATGGAAGAACTCTCAGTCACCGTTAAACTTATCAACTTGACAACGGTGAAGCGCCGCCCCGCCCGTTACGTTGATTTCTTTAAACGCGACTAGTCGATTTATACTCGTGGTCCCTAGCGCTGAACTTGCTTCCTGACCACCGGGGCCAACGCGCTCCGGCAGTCTCGTCGATAACGATGCTCTTGCCTCTGCCCATCATGGAGACATGTCCGGGGCGCTCGACGGCATGGCGGCGTCTAGGAGTTGGCTACGTCGTTTGTAGACCATTAGGCTACCTCGGATTTGGCACAACGTATCTATGCAGTCGGAAGATCTACCTGTTTTTAGATCTATTTCCTCATCGCTGAGCGTGCTGGCCATTTCGACCACAAAACGCTCGTTCTAATTCATGTAACCTTCGTTCGAGCTCCTCCGCTCTCAGCAGGCCAGCCGTTAACACGGTCCTCATTCCACTGCGTGAACCGCGGAGGCTCCTGGCTTTCATAACAAAACGACACTACGGTTGGGTCCAGTTTTGACACCGCCGCATACACTGAACGCCGAAGCGCCATCACAGAACTGTCTGTCTCAGCCATCCTGGCTGTCGCTACGATCACTGGCTAGTCCGGGCCTTTGCTACACGTCGTGCCCCACGTTGGGCGCCACTTTGTTGCCAACGGAACCGTAGAATGAAGACAGACGAAAATGTGCGGGTTCTTACACTCACTGATTCTTATTTATTATGATTCACAATACGAAAGAGAGCATACGGCAGCGCCGCCTCCCCTCGTAATACTGCCTAGCCTAGCTCACTACTCTATGTCCCGGCGGTTAGCGCGAAGCTGTTTCGCCGCCAGAACTCACACACAGTACACCTCAACAATACTGCTGTGCTACTCAACTAAATATATACAGGTAGTTCAATAAGTTCTTAGAATGAAAACCAAGAATTTTCCAAATCATGTTTTTTAAATTTATCTTATTCGATATACTCCCCGAGATGCTCAATACACTTTTCCACCAAGTTTTCAGAGCTTTTATACCTCTTAAGTAGAATTCCGCGTCTTTAGACTGAAAATAGGCATTGCAGCAGCCTTAACCTCTTCATTGCTGAAAAAACGCTTTCCACCGAGACTATTCTTCAATGTCCGAAGAGGAAATAATCAGAGGGGGGCAGGTCTGGAGAATAGGAAGGTTGTTCGATAAGTTCGAACCTCAGTTGGGCCAGTTTTGCCGATGCTTGCCGGGACTTGTGTGCAGGAGCATTGTCCTGGTGAAACAGGACAACCTTCTTCTGCAAAGGGCCGTTTCACGATGAGTTCTTGCTTCAGGCAGTCCAACAGTCTTGCATAATATTCTCCGTGATCGTTTTACCGCTCTCAAGGTAGTCGACCAGAATTATTCCACGTTGGTCCCAAAAACCGTAGCCATCATCTTTCCGGTCGATGCCGTTGTCCGCACCTTCTTCGGAGGTCATTCACCAGGTGCACACATTGACGAGATGCTTCTTGGGTCTCGGGAGTGTACTGATGGACCC
>QVRM01001914.1:2500-70595 GCA_003439945.1 Dermanyssus gallinae
TCGTCATATATTTAGTATAGTATTCTCTATCAACGTGAAACGTGATTACTAAGTGATTATTAAGTCTGTGAGCTTTGCCGAGCCTCATAACAGGAGCGTATTTCGGCGCTTCTTGGAATCGATAAGCCTATTTGGCCGCCATCAGTGGTACTGCAGCCAGATAGAAATAAGCCGCATTACTGCTGACTTTCCTCCGGAATGTATTTCACATATCTGTAGTACAGCATGTTGTAGATGGCTTAGAGGCAGACCCGATTATCGCGCCGTTTTCCGCATTAGCAACAAGAATAATGATAATAATTAGTTAGTAGTAAAAATTGTCTGAATGCACAAATGTATGTAGAAAATGAGGAAGCTTGGTAGTTATGTGGGCTGTGGTCTTTGCCATGACTTTAGGTGACCTCGCTCGACTGTTCAAACGATGTGGGAAAGATCGCAGCAGCGTACGGCAAGAAGATCTCGATCTTCGAGCCGTCGCCGCTTCTCAACACAAATTCGGCCCATGTGAGTTACCCAAAAAACTTCAAACCTAACCCTAAAAAATACCTAAGGATAGCAGGCGGTACAACTGTTTACAATCGTAAGATCAAATAGCTTTGCTGTGTATAGTGTCGTTGTGTACAGGGTGAGTGTCGAAGATCAATAATAAGAATTGTAAAGCTCGTTAAAGAAAATATTTGTTCAAATGAAACATGGTCTCTGAGAAGTGAGGGTGATATTACCACAATTTGTGACACTGGTGTTGTTGCCCGACCTGGAGCATAAATGTGCCATTGCGAGACAACCGGTCCCCCAGAAATTAAGCACACCGCCGTGTTCTTGAGAAAATTCTGCTTTTTCTGGATATATAACGCTGGCAGAAGAGGCGATATGATCGTTTAGAAGAGAATTTGCAAGAAATGAAGTCCTTTATTAGCCTTCACGCCAAATACCTTAAAATCACCACCCTACGACCATTCACAGCGTTCAAAACTAGAAAAAAATATTTGCTTTAACGAGCTCTACAATTCTGATTATCGATCTTCAAACTGTCATGCAACACCCTGTATATATATATATATATATATATATATAGTGGGCGTTACACTATTAACAGGGCGTTAACAATTGTTACTCTGGCGGATATGTAACATTTTGGTTAGCCGTATGGGAGCTTTAAAGATGAAGCTTTAAAGATGATTGGAGGGATTCGCGGATTCGATCCTACCGCAGCACATCAAACATACTTTTTTTAACGAAATGATGTTGCTTGAAACGAGCAGATTTGGGTTAAGATTATGCAAAGTTTTTACACTGAGATTGACACGCATAAGATAGAGAGTTTGTATTTGGAATCAGAACTAAAAGTCAGTAAAGCATGTGGTAAGACATAACATTATTAATTATTTTGAATGTCGAACTAGATCTGCAATCAATGGGATTACGCCGAAAACTTAAATACACGTAATATATCCATCGTTTAGGCATAATATTTCTATAGTTTTGATTACATTTTGTAGTACTAACTGCAGCAGTCTCAATATCATCATGGCAACAGATTTTGGCGAACATTTTTGTCTTTGAGCTGAATTTGGGTATGTAAGAGACACTCTCAGTTCGTTGGACCGCACACCGCGGGCGCATTTCGAACTGTGGATAACAGAAACAAACTTGTAGCCTAATCAATCTGCTATTGTAATCAACAATACCGAAAGGTGATGTAATAATAACTAATAAAATTCATCTGCTATAGAGCGCGTGTGCCTTTAAACACTTATTGGTAGCGATTTGTCGACGCGGCACATGTGTGGTTTGATGTTGCCGCTGTCGTCGTTAGCGTTGTCATTGCTGTATCGCTGTGTGGAACGCAGGTCAGACACACACATATAGCCAACGATCTGTTCTCACTGATACTCGTTCTTGACCGGCAGAAACTCGACTATCGATGGGTGGAAACGGCGTCAGTTGACGTGGGCTGCCACGTCAAAGTGATCTCATGGAGCATCTCGGCGACGCGACTACTCGTCGCCACCGAGAGCAACCTCGAACTATGGAATTACCTACCCAAGGACGACAGCACCGAGGGTACGTTTTGGCAATCTATCTATCTATCTACCTATCTATCGAGTTCGTTAGTGAATGATCTAATAATGAGTCGGTTAGTCAGCAGCTTCCAAGTGAGTGCGCACGTGCTCGCAGACCCCCCCCCCCCGCCCCCCGGCTCTTCCTCAATAGAATCAGGGAGGGATTTTTTCATTCGGAGCCTTTTTTCGAGATGCTTCCTCCCTCGCTAGTTGCGCCGTATACAGCACAACAGGCATTCATCGTTCGTCGTTCGAAATCTAATTATTGCTGAAATGGATGCTACCGCACGTGATGGCTGGTGACTGCGTGGCAGTTCGCACGCTGGATAGTAGATTACCTTCTGGCGCGCGCATTACTGCTTCGACCACCACTATTCGAATGTGGTAGTCAGACAAGTACTACTGAATCGGTTATATGCTCATTTATTTCACTCCTAGTGAGGGAAAGTAACATCCCCATGTTTAGTTTGTCTACTTTTCGTTTTGCGGCGTAAGGGTTAGACAGGCAGGTGCGTAATACTCTTGGCATACGCTTGAGGGCATAGTCGACATATGCACGACAGGCGGAATTTATATTTGATGGTTTGTATTTAAACAGAGCAGGCGATAATAGCTGTAGATCCGGTTAAGACATGGCGATTGCCACTCGTAAGAGAGACACACATATGAGACACTGGCATATCCTGGTCTCCAATCTTCCATCGGTCCTTGACATCTTCAGCCTACATTCATAGTCGGAGCGGTGTGCAGCTCAACATGAGGTACGATTTGTTCCTCGGGTCTTCGTCCGTTTTCGTCATCCTTTAAATATTGAGGAAAGCCTGGCCATGTGCCAATGTGCCATAGTCTCATAGTCTTGGCATCCCTACCCCCCCCCTTAGGATCTCGTTACAGAAATTACGAACATAAATGTCAAAAGTAACACTCTTTCATCTCGGAGGAGACCACAGAGTCTGCTTTTTTACATAAAAAGGCGCATTATTAATGCATAAAGTGTGTTGTTTCCCTAGGCTGTGTGACAGCAAACGGCATTACCAAGATATACCCCGGAATATTGGCCATACGTTTTGTATATCAAAACGTATGGCCAATATTCCGGCAGTTTAAACGGACGTTTAACTTTTATTTCATGCAGTTCTATCTGTGGAAACTAGCAAATTGTAGGTACACGCTCATAAATTTTAAATGCTTACAATGTATTACACTGATATGGCACATATGATTGATTTTGAGGCCAAACTTGGTGAACCCCTAAAGCGAACATATATATACGATTAAAGGCACTTACTTTCTTGGCTGACTCTCAGGCAAGATTTAACGCCCATGGGACTGCTTTTCGCATTGCTTCATAGACGGACCCCCATAAATATAAATGTGCAACGGTGGGGCTCGAACCCGCGCACCTATGTGTCTCCTCTGGTCGCAAGGCGCAGACGAATGCACTCACCACGCCACCGGGCTCGACACGCTTAAAGGCACCGAGTAGTTACTGTTACTGGATTTTTTTGTTTTTTCTTGCCACCTTCTCATATAACTCGCTGATAGTTAGCATTGAGAACGTTTGATGAGCAGAAGGAACAATACGCTTTAACCGTATTTCGATGTTCGTGTTGTCTTCTTTGGTGAATTTGAACCGTACGCAGGGGTGAAATTTACAATGGGTGCCGAGGACGAAGAGCAATCGGCAGGTCGAGACGAGTCCATGGCTGAAGGCCTGGCATACGGCGACCTCATCACCGGTGCACTTTTTGAAGTTCGCCAGCGACGGAACTATGTTCGCCACGGCGGGCCGTAACGATCGCCTCGCCAAGGTCTGGTACGAAACCTGCGATGGTGAGTGCACTTTGATTCTTCTCCTCACGAAACTAGAGACAAGGCACTAAACTAGACGCGGTGTTTTGTTTCGATATGAAAACAGGGGCTTCAGCCCTTTGAATAAAATATTGTATATCTTTTTGAGGGAATATCTGTGCGATGCGCACTGCTTGTCGCATCGTTTGTTTGTTGTACGCTTAAGGCTTTTTTTTGTTTTTAACGCTTTACGTCCGTAACCGTGCGTCACTGTACTTACTTGTTACTGTTGTGGGCTACTCTCGTTGTTGTTGACGCGACGACGCCACAGCTAACGGCGATAAGAAGCCTCAGCAGAAGCTGTTCAACTTCGTCTACCTGCCGCATCCGCGGGCCGTGACGGCGTTGTCCTGGCGGCACACGTCGAAGTACATGCCGCGCGGCTGTGTGGCCAACATGCTGGTGACGTCCTGCAAGGACAACATCTGCCGGTTGTGGTCGCAGACGCTGCTGCCCGAGGACGGCCTGATCAACCTCAGCCAGATCGAGGCGTTGGCCAATCTCCAGCCGAAGGTGCAGCGGCACCGCAACAAGATCATGAGCAAGCTCAAGCACATCAAGTCGCTCAGCGAGCACAAGGCCAAGATGGTCAGCATTGGTGTGGGCAGCGGAGGCGGGGCTGGTGGGCCGGGTGCGGGTTCGCTTCCGACCGGACCTTTTGCAACCGGACCGACCGGACCTAATGGCACCGCCGTTTCTAGCGGGGGCGCCGGCTCGGGCGTCGCTGGCACCAACAACAATAACAACAACAACATAATCACCAACAACAATAACAACAACGAGGGTGGCGTTGGCGCTGCTGCCTCCATGAACAACTATTCTAGTGCCTACGAGCCACTGCCATCACTGCCGAGCTCGTTCTCGATCAACGACTTCCACAACTTCGCGCTGCAAGGAAGCGGTGTCGCGCCGGGAGTTCACTTCCATCTGGCGGCGTCGATCAATGCCGAGTCAGGTACGCTGATTTCTTGGGACGATTAAAAAATGTATATCATAATTCCATGTTAACTGTTAGTAAAAAAAAACTTGGGGCTCTGTGTGGTTTATATGCCTAATAAGTGCCTAGATCGCCTTCAGATTACAAACAGAAACTGGTCTTACACGCACGTTCACAGATTAGTGTGCCTCCTTTGAGTCCTATTTTTTAAATTCGTATTTATTATGTAATTAACCTACTTATATGGGAAGTATTGATTCATTAGAAGTTACTATAAATATATATATATATATATATATATATATATATATATATTTTTTTTTTTTTTTAAAGGTTTGTATTATCCTAAAACCGGTAGGCTTATTTGTAAACTGTGACAGAAAATTTGACTTACTTTGAATTTTTGTTTGCATTGCTATGGATCGTTCTCAGACATTCCACTAGTGCCAGCGATGCGATCGGATGAAGATCGAGCCGACGACGCCGATGGTCACTTCGTACTGCATTGGCTCAACAATAAAGAGATCTGTTTTAGTCGGGGCGCAGAAAGACTGTTGCACGACCTGTCAGTGAAAGCATTCCAAGACGCCATACGCAAACAGCATGAGGCTGAAGAGGCCGAAAAGAACAAGGTGGAACAGGCCGAGGAGGTAGGTGCCTGCTGAGGAGAGTCTGTCAGATCATTCGCCGACGGGCCAGTCGAAAGACGGTAAAATCTCCAATTCCAATTCGACAATGTCGAACGGTTCCGGAGAGCGCCAGAACACTAACAATTCGGTACCTCTGGGCGCACCGAAGGAGGCCGACCACAGCCTGGGCGAGGCGCTGGAGAACAAGCTCGAAGCTCTGCTGAAACAGTGGCACCGGACAAGCGATCTGCTCTTCTCGATTCACCCGATCGACGGCAGCTTTCTCGTGTGGATCGTCGACTACCTCGACGAGTCGATTCCGGGCGCGTTCCGCCAGCCGCAGGTCAGCTTCAACTCGCGCATCTCGAACGCGATTGCGCTCGGCGATGCCGCCACCATGTCGCAGAACATCTCGCTCTACCTGCCCACGGCCGGTCTCGATCTGAAGACGGTGCTGCGCGGTCTGGGCGCGCTCGAAGGCGTGCCGGGCGGTGACGCCGCCAAAGATCTGATGCTGCAGGCCAAAGAGTGGACGTGCACGCCGACCGTGTCGATGATCTCGAAGCACTCGAACGGCTCGCTCAACCTGTGGTACCTCACGTTCAAGGACGAGGAAAGCCTGACGCATGTGCTGAGCGTGACGCACTCGAACAAGCGCGTGTGCGGCCATCGATTCCGCATCAACGACATCACCTGCCACCCGGTGTTGCCGCTCCTCCTCACGACGTCCCACCACAATTCGCCGCAGGTGGCCCTGTCGCCGCTAAGCGAACGCGCGACCGGCCGAAACGGCGGCTTCTGTTCCGAGCTCATCCTCTGGAAGGTGGAAAGCGTTGGCCCGCTGAGCAAGTCGGGCGGCATCAGTGAGTTGGCTCGCATTAACAGCCTGCATTTGTCGGCCTTCTCGAACGTCGCCTGGATACCGACGTTACTGCCGTCGACTACGCTCGGCAGCGTTTCGAACTCGCCTTCGGCCTGTTTTGTCGCCTCGGACGGTACTCGACTCCGAGTGTATCAGGTTCGTACGAAGCTAGCGTTAGGTGGCGTCAACTAATTACACATAAAAGTCGTAGTTGTACTAGTAGTAGTCGAGCCCGGTGGCGTGCTGCATTCCGCCTGCGCCTCGCGACCGGAGAAGACACATAGCAGGTGCGCGGGTTCGAGCCCCACCGTTGCCCCACATTTGTATTTATAAGAGTCCGTCTATGAAGCATTGCAAAAAGCAGTCCCGTGGACGTTAAATCTTGGCTGAGGTTCAGCTCGAAAAGTAGTTTAGTAGTAGTAGTAGTGCCCGGTGGCTTGGTGGCCTGAGTCTGCGCCTTGCAACCGGAGAAGACACATAGGTGCGCGGGTTCGAATCCCACGCTGCCCCACATTTGTATTTAGAGGGGTCCGTCTATGAAGCATTGCAAAAAGCAGTCCCGTGGACGTTAAAGCTGAGGTTCAGCCCGAAAAGTAGTTTAGTAGTAGTAGTAGTAGTTATGCTGTACATGCATATGGTGAGTGTCAGTGGACCAATACTATATCTAATTGTTTAGTCGTCTATATCGGTGTCCAGCGGGGTATTGACACTGCGTCCATAGGTCCATAGGTCTATTGGTCGTGGTTACGAGATCTACGATGGCGCTGGTTGTTGAATCTGTTTGCAGGCACTAATTGACGCACGAAGTTTACTCGCGGAACTGGTACTCGCCCGCAAACGCCAGCAGCAAGCAATGGACACGATAAGTGTGAGTTCCGCGGCTACGTCAATGTCATCGGTGCACGACGGTTCCGGCGGTCTTCGCGCTCACGGCCAGCAATTGCTGGAAGGATTCAATATTGTCTCTTTACAGAGCACAGCTCGACCGGGTTGCATTATTGAGCTGGACGCGATTACGGACGCCATCGCCGACTGGCAACATACCCAGCTGCTGCATGTTTTCCAAGTAGGTTGTATTTACAGCTATCTTTTGCCATGTAGACGCTAATGGCGACTCGGCAACAGTAGCAGCAACATCAGCAATAACAACAACGACAACAACAACAAATACCAACGAAGATATTGATCACGATAACAACAACAGTAATACAAACTATGACATATGATCACTGATAACAACGGTCCAATTCAATAGGTCTATCTTTTCTGAACAAACAGGAACATTGTTTTGCGTTGTATTTGTTATTTTTAATTGCGTCTCTATGTCTGCGAGGCTTATACAATCAATACTGAAATAATTCAGGTTAATTGGTTATGTGAAGCGTCTTGATACATACATCTGCTTACTACGTGATAAAATTTCGATTTTTGCCGCCTGGTGTGTTGATTGGTGGCAAATAAGCAAAAATTCCAGTTACATTTGATCGGTGATTTAACGCTGCGGGCGAGCACAACTCTCCTAAACGTAGAAAAGTCACATGTCCACACCCTGTTTGGACTACATACTAATCGAATGTTTGCGCACTTCAACAGGAGTCTTTGATTCTTGGTGGTTGCGGCGACAGCCCTCTGCCCTTCATGGGTGGAGGCAAGACCGGAAAGGCCTATGTCGACTTGCAACATTCAGCCGTATTCCGAGAGCCGTTCTACCTTGTCGTCATCGAAAAGAAGGGTCGCAAAAGTGTTCTGCACATGTGGCGCTTGACCATCGCGTCGATGCACAACGCCACTGATGACACGGTCCGCCATCCTACGGACAACCTACTGGAAAATATTGCCGAAGATCTGGCCGCGTCGAGGCTAAACAAGGCCGGCGACCAACAGAATCTCCTAGATACAAACCGTATGTTGCTATAATAATTTGTCTAATAATTTGTTATATATATATACATACACACAGGGAATTCCTAGATTAAGTGCACAAATGTCTAAGGATTACCGGTAGAACTACCTCAATATTTTAAAAGAACTGAGAGTGGGTAAAATGTCTAAGTCTAGAAGTGAGAGTGAAATTACTATCACCTGTCGCCTGATATGTGGGTGGTCTCATATCAATTCATAAGAGGCGCCATTAACTTGCACTCTCAATTCTAAACGAGAGATATTCCCCCTATCACGTTACATTGAGAAAAAGTTATTTTTTGAACACTTTCTACCACGCCTTTAAATGAGTGTGCTTAGTTTAGGAACACTGTACATGTGTGTAACCGCTACAAGTTGGGCATTAAAATAATATCCATTAAATGAACATTCTCGAGAAGTCTTTACTTACTTACTGTTTTAGTAAATGTTCAAGTTTTTGAACGTAAGATTTCATCATTTCATTATTGTGGGATTTTGCAAAATCTACGATTACTTTCTTACTGCTAGCTAACATTGGGCGACTTTCGATTAAACCAGAGGAATGTCCTTCTGGAAAAAAATCATGGAAAGCGATGTCTGTTCATTAGCGATGCAGTTCGGCAGAACACCTATTCTTGCTTTCATATGCTTGTCACACCTACACGATCGAGCAGTTCGGTGGTGTATCAGAACGAAATCTTTTTTCTGTTGCATTTGTGCTTGTGTCTGTGCCTGCCTGTTCGGTGCGGTCAGCATTTGTCGTTCCACCGCCGTCGAGGGATTCCCGACGCTCATCACGCAGCTCGTCACCGGACCGCTCCGAGCACTCTCTGGGTCACGCGTCGCCGCTGAACATCTCTACCGAGAAGGTGTGCGGGCATGAATTGCAGCTTCCGGATGGTGTCGAAATTGTGCACGCCGAACCGGCTGCGGGCCACCTGAGTTCGAGCAACATCTACCCCGCCTGTCTGGCGCCGTATCCTCGTCTCCACGGCGTGCAGTGATGGAAAGACCCGATTCTGGAAATGCACTCAGGTATGTATTTCCTTTTGGTCATTTGACTTTGACATGGGCCAGGAACTAGTTCACATGTGCACTCCTGGAAATTTGCGCAGTGGAGGGACTCTGAAACGATTACGTCCTTTGCTAATTGCAAGTGCAGGACGAAATGGAGGGATTGTGTTCATAGACCAGGGTGATATAGAAACGTACTACCCTCTCACTGCTAGGTTTCTGCTCCGAAGAGCGGTAGAACGCTAGTGGGCAGATGTGGACATATTTTCGTTTATGTGCATTGTTAACATAGGTTTTGTTTCTCTTTCTTCGATCAGGAGGAGACGGACGGTGAAGCTCATTTCGAGTGGGTGGAATGGCGAATGGTCCTCAACACAGCCGAGTCCGCCATTGAGGTAGCCGGGCGACCTCTTGCTGTATCCGTGGCGTATTCGGGTCGGGTCGCCGTTGCCTTTAAGCTTGGCTCGTCGTTCACGCGGCCTACGAAAAGCAATGATGATGCACGATACGTTAACCTAGCAGTCGCCATTTACGAATGCGAGAGTACAGGCGGCTCCGAATGGGTTCTCGAAGACACGGTTAGTACTTTCGCTGGTGCATCTCGAGTATATGCTAGTATAGCATGCATATATATATGCATGTTAGAGATTTTTTACCACCGGACAACCTAGCAACATTTTTAGAATATCTGTAGTCATAATTGTTATGCTATTATTTCGTATTGTACTTCTAGGAAGAGCTGATATAACTTTGTTCGATGTATTTCTATTTATTAATGAATCTGAAACTTATGTTGACGGGTTGATTGCATGCTGTCGAATTGTGTATCGATTGATCGATCGATCGATCGCGATTTGTGGTACGATTGCAGATTCGTTTCCGCAACGTTCAATTGCCCCGCGTCTACTGCGGTGGAGGGGCGGACGACGTGGACCTGACGTCAATGTATGACGCAAACCTTCGAAATCGCGTGCAGATGGATCATATCGTGCAAAAACTCGCCGTGTCGTCGTCGAAGAGCGACCTCAGTCGCATGCTCTCGGTGCCCAGTTACGCGACTCTCCAGACGCTTAAGAAGTCGATCATCGAGCAGGGCAATCAGTGCGTGCTCATTCAGAAGTCGCTGATGCAGCTCGATTGGGTGTCGTCAGAGGACGGCTCACATATCCTCACCGTGGCGCTGGGCCCTAAGGTGATGCTCTATGCGCCTGTGTCGTACGACATCGCGCAGTGTAACGCCGCACCTTCGTCGACCAGCGCTTCGACTGGGTGAGTTCGCGTTTCAGACGTTACAGTACAACGTGCCGTTGGCAAACAGTCGGCATATACTAACGTTTACGACTGACAGATACGCAGCACATATAGTAGTAACTCTATAGTAGTATTGCTTTTATTGTTTTCCGATCAATATACACCACTCTTCAGCTCAGACACTGGCTTGCACGTTCGCGCAGTCTCCGAGTGGAAATGTCAAAGACTACTTTTGGCTTCTTTTTTGACGAGAGCGCAGGCGGTTTGCTGAATGCCTGGAAAAGCGAGGGTACAAACCGCTACCTTTCAACTTGTCTTTTCAATCTGGGAATATAAAATAGTCAGCAGGAACTGAATCGGGCGAGTAAGGGTTATAGGCCATAATAGTCAAATTTTTCTTATCCAAACGGGTTTACTGTGGTCACGGTGTGGGCAGGCCATACTGTTTTTCTTATTCGAGTTCATGACAAGATAATTGTATACATCTTGTTATATAATTGTAACTAGCGAGGCCTGAGAGTCGCACAGATCACTCATTCAGTTTAATAGAGGCACTATATTACATATACATATATATATCCCAGTTTCTCTACAACACGCCCAGGCAATTGGAAAAAAGAAATATGCGTCCTGAACACCCCTGAATTGAAACTAATGGTCGAAGCTCGCCTAAAAACTCGACCAGTCGATGGTGCAGCTAGCCGTGTTGTAGCATTACTGCCTTGATAAGAAATATAATGGAATGAATGGCTCTCTTGTAGCCCCCGGTCTAGCTAATACGCTTCGTTTCTTCGTTACAGGGCCAGCTTTCATCGGCCATTGCTGAAGCAGAGGTCCTCAATGGCACCTCAAATGGAGTCGAGTCGTCTGCGTTGGATGCAGATCCGTGGTCTGGAGTTGCGTACTGCCGACGGTCTTCCGGCGCTGCCCATGCAGCTGTCGTGGGTTCGTGATGGCATTCTCGTTGTCGGCATGGACAATGAGATGCACGTCTACTCTCAGTGGAAGCCCCATAAAAGGGCGCTAGCCGAAGACTGTGTGGTGCACAAGAATACGGAGGAGACCTTCAGCGATCCGATCTACACGAAGCGGTGTCTCCAGGAAGACGACCTCATGAGTCGAGTGCAGGAGACCCAACTTCGGATGGGTAGCTCGGCTAACCTCACACGGAACGCCTCGCTTCAGGTTGTGGCCAACGCAACCAAGCTCAGTGATAAAATTGCGCAAAACGCATTAAGTCAAATCGGCTCAGCAGGCGCTGCTCTCGCCGGAACTCAGCTAGTCAAGGAGCTTCTTCCTGATTTCGGACTTTTTGAGACGAGCCGTTTGGCCTGCCCCGTACTGCCACAGTATCACCCGAAACAGCTCATGGAGCTGTTGGCTTTCGGTAAGATTAAGCGGGTCAAGGCCATTCTTGCTCACCTCGTGCGCTGCATACGCAAAGGCACTAGCAGCCAGAAGGAGCGTCAGGCGTTGTCGCAGGACAGCTGGACAAAGAGTCGCACGTATTCGTTGGCGGCACCCGCCGGTACGACGCCACAAGCGTCGCCGGGCACCGGCGACAACGTGTTCACCGAGGAAGTCCACCTCGACTACGTCGAGATTACCTCAATCCCGCCTCTACCGTTGTACAAATTGCTTGAGGCCGATGCCGAGGTGCTGAGTCAGGAGCAGGCGAAAGACCAGAAGGCGAAAGCCGCCTCGGGAAACATCGACGGCGACAAGGACGGCTCCGAACAGGGAGACGATTACGCTATGCTGTTCGATGACAACACAGATAACTTTAATGCGCTCAACGAAGATTCCGCAGGTCGTTCCAGGACACATTCCGCCTCAGAGAGGACTAGTCGTAATCCAAATCATTTCGGCACACAACAGGCCAACATACTTACTCAGGTACGGGGACACATGTATATATCTGTCTCTCTCTCTCGTTTTGTGTATATATATAAACACTGATTTGTACCGGTGGGAGTCGTCACATATTTGTCTGCAACACGATGGATAATTTTTTCGAATATTTTGTACCCATCGCAACATTTGCACACATGCATAATGCTATTGTATGAACCCTTCTGGAACGCATTGGGAGGCAGTTATACTTTAGTATTGTATATATATATATATGCATGTTAGATAATTACTTCAAATGCTAGTGCCTTTTACCGGGACAGTATGTATATATATATATATATTGGCAAGCACTTATGGGGATTAATACAACTTTCTTCGGGAATGCCGGAAGCCCTACCGGAGAGACCCCTACTTCACTTCCAGTTCACTTTTGTTGCATGCTCCATATACAGGTGTTGACCCACTGCAGCCTTCCGGGCCTGTCAAGTTTGGACCAGGTACATCTGTTGGCCCTGGCAGACTCCGTCGCTTCATTCCAGCCCAGTATTACCGAGCGATTCTCACAGAACGCAGCTGGTTAGTATATTAGTTGCTGAATAGCTTTTAGGGACATAAACGACTGTTACTTACTTATCTATTTGTGTATCTGCGTGGAACTTGGGCGCATAAGCACGCTAATCATGCGCGTTCAGTATTGGTCATCATATGCTTGTTTGTTTGTGTGTCTCCTTCTCTATCTGCACGATGATGAATACCATAGCGTCGACGACCAAGAACGCCTCACATCATTCAGCCGTCAACGTTGAAGCAGCGACGGAGGCATTAGATGATTCGGGCCTTCGTTATCTGCTCGCTACGCGCCATCACACGTATCTCATGCGGTGCCTGCCGCTGTCGGAGCGTACCGCGCTCCAGAAACAGGGCCTCGCTGCTCACTCGGTCGTGTGGGCGTTCCACTCGGAGACGCAGGACGAGCTCATCCAGCTCGTGCTCAACCAGAACAACCTTAAGTGGACCGATCTAAAAGATCTCGGCGTCGGCTGGTGGTGTAAGAACAACGCCGCTCTCAAGAAGCTCATCGAGCGCGTTGCCAAGAGCGCGTTCCAGGCGCAGCAGAACCCGCTCGATGCGTCGTTCTACTACATGGTTCTCAAGAAGAAGAACATTCTTACGGGACTGTTTCGCTCGGTCAACGACAAAAAGATGACGGAGTTCTTTCAGAACAACTTCTTCGAAGACCGGTGGCGGCGAGCGGCGCTCAAGAACGCGTACGCTCTGCTTGGCAAGCAGAAGTTTCAGCATGCCGCCGCGTTCTTCCTGTTGGCGAACGATCTCAAGTCAGCCGTGCAGGTGTGTCTGAATAATTTGGATGATCTCCAACTGGCGATGGTCCTGGTACGGTTGTACGACGGAGGCGAGGTGGAGACATATCCCGACAGCTTAAAGCCGATCGTGTATAGCCACGTTTTAGGGTGAGTACGCTGGTGGTGGTGGTTGCCCGCCTAAAAACGTTGTTAATTACCGGTGCTACCTGCATAGTAACAATACTGGGTGCCTGTCTTGTTAGCGTCCGCCTAGGCGTGTGTGTGCCTGGATGATTTATCCAGGCTGTTTCGATGTGTTAAATGTGTTGTAAAAAATACTCAAGGAGGGCATAATGCGTTTGAGTTCAGATAGCATGGAAACGTTGCGTTTTAGCCCATGCCAGGACATATGTATATGCATTTGTAATGATGACAACTATAATGTGTACTGTTAACACTAATGAGCATGCTACTAATAAAGCACAGCAGGTATGACTATATATATATATATATATATATATCATAATATGTACACCTTCGGCCTAATGCGATGGCAATTGCGTATTGCCAGTTCATAAAATCAATATTGGGTTTTGTTTCTGGTTGTTGTCGTCGTCATCATCATCATCGTTGCTGGTGGTGATGCTTCGTGTATGTATATGCTGTTTAGATGCAACGACAAGGGCGAAGACTACCACGCCTCGAGGGCGCACCCCGATCCGTTCATTCGCTCGATGACGTTCTGGATTTTGAAGCGGTACGAGGACGCGCTCGCCACGCTGCTGCAAGACGGACATCGGCTGCTCGCACGCCGCCTATCGCGAGCCGACAGGCGAGGGCAAGGAGCAGGCCGGCTCCGATCCGGCCGTGTTCAACTTCTACCTGTACCTGCGTACGCACCCGTTCGTCGTGCGGCGCAACCTCGCCCGCCTGATGAAGGACCGCCGCCAGTCGCGCGCCATCATGCTCAGCGGCTTCAACTCGGTGTCCAACAGCGTGGGCGGCGTCGGCGGCGGCGGCGGAAGTATGGGCGGCGTTGGAAGTAGGGGCGGAGGCGGCGTTGTCGGCGGGGCTGATGACGGTCAACGTGGCGCCGACACCATCACGCCACTCGAACGGCGGCTCTTCTTCACGACGGCGCACGCGCACTTTCGTGCCGGCTGTCCGCCGCTGGCGCTCGAGGTGCTCTCGAGGCTGCCCGACTGCCAACTCGACGGGTCGGAGTCGGCCGACACGTTGTTCGGGTCCAAAGAGGAGGCGTCGCCGCTTCCCGCCGACAGGACGGGCGGTCATCACGGCCGCGACGACAAGGCTGAACACTTCGACTGGAGTACGCCTGTCGTCTCGTCGCAAAAGGCACGGACTATTAAGGCCACGACTGCTCATATATATGTATATAATTATATATATATATATATATATATATATAAAATCCTTTCGGAGTTGACTCTCAGCCAAGACTATATATGTATTTATATATAAACTTCGAAAACTTAAGCATTTGTAATGCAGTTTCGCAAATAAACCACGTTCTAAATCTGAATTATATATATATATATATATATATATATAAGCCACTGGAATTGCCAATCCAGGGTACGGGTAAAAACTAACAGTGTGTTTGTCTGTTACTCTCCACGTTCCAAAGGCGAGCGATTTTGATTGGTCGCAACCTGAACGGCAACAGGCCGATGCCTTCGATTGGAGTCAGCCAGTGGTGTCGAATACGAACGGTAGCCGCGCTGAGGACTTCGACTGGAGTCAACCGCTAGCCGATGCTCCAAAGAGTGATCGGCAAATGAATGGCACCTCATTCCCCCATCGCAAAGTGTCACAGTCCAGCGATGTGGACAAGGTCTGTACGTGGGAATGCATATTGCTATGCTAAGAGCAACCAAAGCCACCAAAAAGCATACCAATAATGCCTATGGAACTTGCAAGTACGACTTGTTCAAGTCAGTTATGCGAGAGTTAGCGAAAAGTCATGCTTGTGGGGGCATTCAGTACGGCTGTAAGTACATTACATATCTTCTATGAACTATTCGGACACATTCAAACAGCGAGCTACATGAATGTCATTAAATGTCTGCTTGTTCATGACTTATATCACTTGCAGTCCGTCACGGTTACGGCCGAAGCAGTTGCTCACAAGGGATCCGCATTGATTGATGTTATGGCGCAGCAGCTAAAGTTCATCGCATGCCTCAAGATCATGATGGAGGAGCTTTCTACGCTGGCTACAGGACTGGAGGTTGATGGCGGACTTCTGCGCTTTCAACTGTACGTCTGGCTAGAGAAGTGTGTAGCCGCCCTCCGACAACTCTGCAACTACGGTGTCAACGATACGACAGACCAGCTCGTTGGCCCGAGCACAGCGGAGGCTAGCGATGCGCTGCAAGACGCTATGAAGTTGCATGATGTGCTACTCCAGGACAAGAAGGACTTCGAGGCCAAACTGGATCGAGCGGCCCGACGCAAGCATTGGCTTAAGGTAGAGCAGCGCGAGCAATGGTGTTCATCTCGATCCTCCTGAAACATACAAACGCACACCATCAGTCCCGACTGTTAATTGAATGGCCGCTAATGGATGAAGCCTGTAAAAATGTATAAACGATAACTGTAGGGAATAAGTAAAAATCATAACTAAGAATTCAGCGATAAGAACTGTGAAGAAGAAGGTGCTAGATAAGAACGTCTCGTAGGGACGATTGCTAGGTTTGTTGTAGTATAATAGTAGTAGTAGTAGTAATGGTCGGAGACCAATCCACCATAGTGGCGTGGTGGATTAAGTCTCCGCCTTGCAACCGGAGAAGATATATAGGTGCGCGGATTCGAGCCCCACCGTTGCACATTTGTATTTATGGGGGTCCGTCTATGAAGCAATGTGAAAAACAGTTTCGTGGACGTTAAATCTCGGCTGAGGGTCAGCCCGAAAACTTTACTTTACTAGTAGTAGTAGTAGTAGTAGTAGAAGTTACTATCTTTCTCTCATGTTCACCCTTTCTCGCGACGCTCGCAGGCAAATGAGGCTCTACTGCGAACGATGCTGAGTTACTCGGCGCTGCACGGCGCACACGGAGGCGGACTGGCCGCCGTCCGCATGGAGCTCAACCTGCTGCTCCAGGAGCTGCAGCAAACACGCACGCCTCAGGCACTGCTGGCATCGCCGCTGCCGGTGCCGACTAGCCTGCCGCTGCTGGCGGCCAGCGTGGCGTCGAACAAGACCGTCGTCGCCGATCCGGTGCGGCACGTCCAGTCGCTGGCGCACGACATCCTACAGACGATCACGCAGGACCTGTCGCTGCAGCTGCCGCAGCGCGGCGAGCTGACGCGCGTGCTCGTGCTTCGCGATCTCAGTCTTTCACTGTCGGCGTGCATCTATCAGGCGCTGTGCGACAGCGACAAACTGCCGTCGCACCGACGGCAGGCGGCCGGGTGCGGGCGTCGCGGCGGGAGTGGCGCCGGCCCATGCGACAACGACGAAAACGGCGGGCCGCAGGCCGCCGTGCTCTACGGCACGCTGCACGCCGGCCTCAGTCTGGTGACGCCGCAGACGCGCGAACGCCTCAGTTCGGCGTCGGCCGGCGACCTCCTGCCGACGTCGGCGCCGTCCAAGTGGCCCGGCGTGCAGAGTCTGCGCGCGCTGATGGCGCGCGACCGCGACGACGACTCGCCGAAGCTGCACACGCTGCTCTGCGAGGCGTTCGTCGCCGTCTACCTGTCGCTGGCCGTGCACGCGCTCGCCACGCACGACAGCCACGTGCTGTTCCGCCTCGTCAGCCACAAGATGACCGACGAGATGTGGGCGGCGCTGTTTGGCGGCGGCGCCAAGAAAGTGCTCAAGGTGCATATGGCCGGCAGCGGTACCGGTGGCGGTGGCGGCGGAGGGGGCGGCGTCGCCTCCGCCGGCGCCGGTGGCGGGCCCATGAGTCAGGCGGCTCGCAAATGCCGTGTCAGGACCGGGAAGCGGCCAGAACAGATCATCGTCGTCGTCATCGGCGGCGGCGGCTCAGGCTGGAGGAGGGGGAGGCACGAACGCACAAAACATGAATGCCGCCGGAGACGGTGGTGAGTCTCTCTCTATCTCTATGTCTCTCTCTCTCTTCTCTCTATCTCTCGAGTCATGGCCTATTGACAGATTGACCGGTCGACGTGCCTCGACGCGTTCGACATGTGTCGGGGGCTCTAGTGTGATGAAGTGACAAGTAGCTATGTCTATGTTTTATGTTCATATATTTGATTTTCTATGTCTTATGTTCATATATTTGATTTTCTGTGTCTTAGGTTTATATATTTGATTTTCTATGTCTTATGTTCATATATTTGATGTTCTATGTCTTATGTTCATATATTTGATTTTCTGTGTCTTATGTTCATATATTTGATTTCTGTGTCTTATGTTCATAGATTTGATTTTCTATGTCTTATGTTCATTTATTTGATTTTCTGTGTCTTATGTTCATATATTTGATTTTCTGCGTCTTATGTTCATATATTTGATTTTCTGTGTCTTATGATCATATATTTGATTTCCTATGTTTTATGTTCATATATTTGATTTTCTATGTCTTGGTTATTGCGTTGATTGACAAGCGTGTACAATTTGTCAGGTTTTGCACGAGTTCGTCTGAGTCGACGCTAGAAAAGTGGCGCGCATTTAAAACTTCTCTATAATGCATCTCCTCTTAGCAGTACTCTGAAAAACGGTCGTCCACTTGTTCTAAACTTTTGAGAAAAGTGTCCGTGAAGATGACCTATGGTTTGTTAATGTGTATACCTTTGGAAACTCTTAGGTCAGGACATAAGCATCCTGGATGCGATCAACCGGCAGCGTCTACGATGGAATATGAAGATTCTGCCACAGTTTGCGTCGGAGAAGCCACCTACTTCGCCACCCGCGGTTGATCGAAATGAAGCTCGGCCTACATATAAAGAAGTTTTTGTGGCACCCACACAGTCAATTGTAAGTTGATTTCGGAAAATTACAAGCAAGTGCCTGTGTAAAAGTTAACTAAGCTAAACTAGCAGCAGCAGGTTTATTTTGTTAGGCACATCCTCACGAGCACTAACGGCATATGGTGAATATACATAGGCATATATTCATTTAACTCATAATGCAGGTGTAAACAAGTGTTCCTCAGTCAGCGTGAGAACAAACTACATTCAAACCTGGTCTCGACCCCCTGGACAAGGTGCCAAGCACGGCCGTGGCGTTACCGTATTGTATATCCAATGACAGCCATTGCGGAAAAAAAATCAGTAATTTACCTGGTTCTCCTAGGGTCTCGAAGGTAAAAGGTTGAAAATCTTTAGAATCTTCGATAGTTGCATATTTCCAACACTTATTTCTCTCCGCCTGCGAAACCTGGGCAGGGCCGTGACTCACCTTTGAAGGTGATTAAGAGTCAGTCACGGTAGCGCCCCAGACGAGAGTGTTTCGACCTCCAAAGGTTATTAAGGTTATTTCATCAGGTCGAAGGGAGTCATCTGTATAGAAACCTGCCGGTTCACTACAAACTCATGTTTCTCGATTAGTGGGAGCCCAAGGCGGAGAGCAACGCAGATCCTGGCGACAAAGTCTGATGTTAACTTGTTTCGAATTGTTGTTAGGATGCAATCGCTAGGAACGCAGCCAAATGCAAAAATTTAAAGTCTATAAAAGCAGTATACGTCATTTGGTTGTTTTTAAAACCCTCTGCTACGTAGCGTATCATTTTACTTAAATACGGTTTTCTGTCGATTTGCCTAGTGAAAACCCATTCTTTTCTGTTGGTATACATCTGTCATATTACCGCATACAACCAAAGGCAACCAGGTCAGTATTTTATATATGGCACTGCCTAGGACGATGCCTTATGCTATTACGCCAATTGTCAGTGTACTTCCTCCGCTGTAAAAAGAGCATGCTTTGGTCTCTCTCGAGTCTCACGTATGTGGCCCTCCAGCGAAACTAACGTCACTGTGTGTAGTAGGACAGTGAAATACGCGATTTATTCTTCATCGTTTGAAGAATTAGATGCCAGTTTATGAGCGGCCTTGGTAGTAAGGTAAGCTTTGCTGGGCACAAGCGACTCATTGCTCTATTTTCTAGTAGTATTTCCGTAGTTGATTTTTTCAAAATCCGTTATAGCGATTGCCAGATGATCCAGGTCAGTCCGATTTCTATATTTACATGGGCATATTACTTTATTTAGTGTCCTTACATTCTTGGTCGAACCCTGGTCTATGGTATGGAGAAGACCGTCTACGTCAGAGCGGCAGCTTGTAATGCCCATCTAAGTGCTCCCTCTTGTAATTAGCAACATCTTCAGACAGGAAGCTTATGGTATCGCGCCTCATTTAGCTTACGCGTTGTGCAGCATATTATGCACCCATATCAGGGCGCGGTTCACCTTTGGTTGGTGACTACGTTTGAATTTAAATAATTAAAAATAAATGGCCGAAACTTCTGCTTCGTCTGAAAAATACTTATGCTAGCTACAAAAAGGCAAACATACACACTAAGAACTATTCGCAAAAATTAGGATCCTGGGATATTCACTCCTCTAATTTTCACGTTTACTGACTTGAAAACTTAGTGTTGTGATTAACGTCCATACAACAATCACAAGAATGTGTAGCCAGTAGGTATATGCAGTAACTGTAACTAGACACAGTAATTAAATAAATAAATAAATAAATAATAAATAGGGTAGAACTGGGACGAGAGGATTATCGAGAACAATGCAACATACCTGCCATGCCGATGTGTCGATCTCACAGGCCGTGCGGATACTCTCAAAGCCGCACCTCGAGGAGAACCTCCAAGTCGTTGACTACGATTCGTCGGAGAATATCGAAGAGGACGAGGTTGAGGATGACTTCAAGGACGACGTTTTCGATGACAGCAAATCACAGCATGGCAGAGATGGTAGGGAGCCGAAGACGTGCGCTGGAGACTCGATTGAGGAGCAGTTTGCGTGGGGCATTCTGAATCTGTCCGTTCTCAAGCTGATCTTGCGCAACGTCACCCGATTCCTACAGACGGCCGGCATCGACTTCGGCGATCTGCCGGTCGCCAGCCCACTAATACACGCGTCGCTGAAGGCCGTCCAGCACTGGTACAAC
This sequence comes from Dermanyssus gallinae, assembly GCA_003439945.1. Taxonomy (NCBI): domain Eukaryota; kingdom Metazoa; phylum Arthropoda; class Arachnida; order Mesostigmata; family Dermanyssidae; genus Dermanyssus; species Dermanyssus gallinae. The sequence goes on from QVRM01001914.1 coordinate 23,275, forward strand.
GTGCAGCGTGATCAGCTCGACAAAGGCCCCAAGCCGGTCGATCTTCTGCCCAACATGGCGGTCGCGAGTTTCGTATCGTTGGGCCCGGCGATCCACAAATACAAGGTGCTGCTCGAGCTCGACAACACACCGTTTCAGCGGAGCGGCCACGGCCACGCAGCTCGGTCTACGAGGAGACTGTGGAACTATCTTGTTCGGCAGGAGGAATGCCAGGAGTACTTTATCAAGTACATCTTCTCGCCACCAAAGAGGCCTCCGCTTATGGTACGTGTCCTTTTTACCACCGTGGCTGACCAGGCGAATGGTGGACGCGATCGTGGCTGGGTGGGAGCGGAGAAGGGATTAAGGAACTAATCATTCTCAAATATAAACAATTAGACAATTTAATATTGATGTAAATTATGGATAATGAGGCGCATACTTCTAAGAGGCAGCGCCTTACATCTATCAGGGTGTGCGACCCAGATCGAGAAATTACCGTTGTGGTAGTTATAGTGTAGTACTGTCACAGACACTTCTGGAGTAACTTGTCTTTTCAATTGATCGTGTTATTCGATTGATCGCCATCCTCTCTCGGGTCTCATCTGATTTGCCTCAGAATTACTATTTGATACTTATTATAAATCATAGAATGTATATACCTATACGCTCGTACTTAAATGTATAGGGCGTCTATTAACATGCACATATCCGCTTGACATTGACAGCCGGCAGATAGTGGCATGGAGGACGAGGCTGAAGCCGCGATCCGTCCAATCCGGGTGATCCACAAGGACCAAGAGAGTATCTCGGCTTTCTGCGTGAATCGCTACAATAGCAGTACGTCAGGCATCATTACAGTGGCTACTCCCAAGGACATGCAGGAGCTCGACATTTCGGGATTACTTGATGATGTCGGTTGGCTGGAAAATGAGGCTGAATTCGACATTCTTAACAGGTATGGTTAAGCCCGCGCTGTTGAGCTCACGCACTTCTTTGTTGCACTGTCACATGTGGCCTAGCAGAAAGCTACGTTTTGAATATATTTTTTTTAATTTCACTTGGAAAGATAAAGCTTTCGACGGTGCGATTTTGGTCTAGCAGTTGTAGCCAACCACAGACTGGAGATGCTAGGTCGGGCGAACAATTTATGTGGATATGAGTCTTGAGAGAATATTTGATACTGACTGTAATCACTTAAACTCAATGCGAACACTACCAACTCACGCCAAAAAAAACACATTTTGCGTCAAAACAATTTGCTAACTTTTTTTGAAGCCGTCTTACTAGACTTACTGTGTACATACGTAATACGTACGTGGACACAAAAAAATAGTCTAGATTTATATATATATATATATAAACCGAAATGTCATGTTCCAACCGTAAGTGATTGATTATATTGAAAAAATTATACGTGTACAAAATATCCATATAAATATACGTATATTAATATACGTCTGAATACATCTGATTCGATCCGTCGGCTCGTTGCCTGCAGGAGTCCAGACGCTATTGCGGGAAGCAGCTCTGCCAGCGAGTACTTAGTGATCGAGCACCCGATTGATCGCCAACTGCTGGGAGCAGCTGCCAACCCAGTCGGCTCGCACGCGTCCACTCCGCTAGCGCCGTTGCCGTCCAATTCCATCATCACCTCTGTTCAGTCACACGGCAAAAGCAGCATTGTACGTAGCTCTTACATCCACACAACATGTTTACATTTATATATATATATATATATATATATACATACATATGTATATATATACACTATATATATATACAGCGTAAAGTCCGTATCAAATTAAGAGGAAAAATTATTTTAAATGAAAGGAATCTACGGTAGCACGACCTGTGATATAAGCGATAGTAAATCATAATCATAAACACTCGCATGCTGCTCGCGGTGGTGGACGTAGAACTTGAAAAATCTGCATTTTCCGGGAAGTCACCACCCGCAATTCTGCGAGTTTGTGCTCTCTCGGAGCAGACTCATGGTAAAAACGGTAAGTTCTTAGGTCTGGCGAACCAGTTACGCTATCTGTATATATACATATCTCTAGATAGCGTATATATATTTATATATATATATATATATATATGTAGATCTCACGGAACTGTTAAGCATTACAATATTATATAGAATCATCATTTAATCAGTGTGTACACACATTTATATACGTGGGCCATTCTGTGAAAAATCTTAGAATGCAAACGGATACATTGTATCAACAGTTTAAGATGTTTCATCTTGTTGTATGCATTATAACAATGTATTTTTATATGTTGCGTGCAGTGTGAATAGAGTTTCACATCAGTTACAGTTCCTTACAACAATTATGATTATACTAAAGGGGTACGTGACACCTGCTATTTATAGTTAGTATTTCAAGAAAGGTTAACTCTAGGTTTATTTGTATTTCTGTCCTCTATAGGCATATAGCAATAATATTTTCTACAGGACAGCGATCTCTGCAAAAAGTTGATGTAGGAAGTCTAATGAGACATTGTAAAATGTTGTCGGAACGGAGTGGTATATATATGCGTTCGTTTGCAACTAGATCCTTTGGTGCTCTCTAAATTGTATATATATATATATATATATATATATATATATATATATATATATATATATCGATATATATATATATATATACCAGTGTGTTTTATTTATATAATTTCACTACGTTAGCTTTTTGGAGCGGACAATTGTCTCCGCGCGAACGTGTGATCACGGGTTCTCTAACCCAGGGTTAGCCCAGTTCAACAATGTGCCCCGAACAGACGCTGCTATATATATATATATATATATATATATATATATATATATATATATATATGTGGTAATAATCAAACTACACGTTGATATGCTGGTAATTTAATTAATGTTTTTAAATATACACATTGCACAGACCTTACGAGATGGTTATATTCTATTCAAAGTAAATCAATAAATACAAATTATTATTACGTTTTAGTAAAAGTAAAGAAGCTAATAAGACACTATAAATGCAATTTTAGGGACCATGCTTAAATCAAGCAGATATATATATATATATATATATATACATCTGCATGATTTAAGCATGGCCCCTAAAAATTGCATTTATAGTGTATTATTAGCTTATTTACTTTTACTAAAACGGAATAATAATTTATATACATTATTTTACTTTGAATAGCATATATATATATATATATATATACCGATATTCCGTGCTGACAGAAGGTCAGAAACAGCCAACGCTGTTGACGCCGACCGATGCATTGTTTTCGAAACAAACACACGAAACTGTTCGACTTTGTTTTTGGGGGCTTCGGTGTTTCACGCAAGCAACAGCACCAACATCATCAGTAGCAGCCCACAACCCCACAACCACGTCACAATCATTTGCCCCACCCATTCGGGCTCTCTAACCGTTTGTTTGTCCTAACGATTCGGTAGCTCTAGGTACTGACTAGACTTGCTAGCCTGGCTACAATTGCTACTCAGCGTCTGCTACTGTTACTACTACATATTTTGTGATTATTATTGGTATTATCATTATCATCATGTCGTCTGGCCTTTGGGGCAAGGATGCACTCAAAGTGAGAAAAGAGCTCCACACAAAAACCCTTTGAGGTCAGAGCGGAGCGACACCCTCATTCTCTCGGATCGACCGCGTCTCTCCGAGAGAGAGTGAGGGTGTCGTTGGAACTACAGAGAGGCAACGACGCCAACATGATGTTGAGTGGTCACCATTACTTAAGCTGTAATAATAATTATACAAAAATATTGTAGACATTATATAATTGATATATTCGTAATTGTGATATCTGAAATAATAATAAAACGTTTAAAAATATTATTATTATTATTATTATTTTATTATTAATATAACATGTAATGTCGATATAATTTCGAGTTCTACTATAGTATTCTAATCATAATTCGAAATTCATAATTGCTGCTTCGAGTATTGCAATTCGCGTTACAATACTATACTAATTGGCGATACTCTATATTATTCTGTATTAGTAGTAGCAGTAGCCGTAACAGTAGCAGTGGCCATTGTAGATATAATAGTAAAGTCAGCATTGCGACGAGTGGCGGTGGCGTTGCGTGGAAATGGCCAATGTATTAACCGATATACTCCGTATTTGTTCGTTTTGTCGACGCCCAGAGAGTCGCCACCCCTAACGGAAAGCCCCCTCTTGAGGTATTTAACTTTACAACCCTTACGATTTTTGCTAGCATTCATACACACGAATAGCTTTTTGTTAATCTGCTGCCCGATCTGGCCGACCTGTCCGACATGTCGGAGTGTCTATCTAATATTCGATAGCATATGGATGCGATGCAGGTCATACGAATGGTGGTGATGATGATGATGACTACAACAACGATCCCGCATCGAAATAACTTTAATCATACTGGCAACTGTGTGTAACACCACCCTGTCAATACAATAGTGCTTGGGTCCTAATATAAATATATATATATTATATATATGCATTGCATGAGAGATTGCATTTTCGACCGACAATCTGGTCCGAGAAGTAGCGTTTGTAGTCGTTGCCACTTTGATTTTACTGCCCCAAAAGAAAAACCGCCATAGCGGAATTGTTGCATCCGTGTAGCGTATGCATGCGACTTACTAATCCCAAGTAAGATCTAGCACAATGCACTATCTAATTACGGAGAACGACTGCTAACAATACTACTAATTTTGTGCACCGTTTACCGCTCACTCGTTCGAAGGGAAGTTCGTATCGTTTATCGCTGATCTACGTGGCTCCACAGTATATGTTTCTACTTTGGTTACTCTATTTGGTTTTTTAGTTGGTCACTGCAAGTGTCGGCCATCTCTGCTAGAGGAGGCAGCAGAGGTCAGCGGGAGAGAGAGAGCAGCCGTATTTTAATAGCGTAAACATTGTAATCAAGGTTGAAACAATGTTAAAGATACCGCACGCACTGATACGTTTGTGCATGACGGCGTACCAACGTACCACCGTGGGTTGGCGACAATCGCCTTTCTCTAGGTATATTATGATTTAGTTTTGTACTCGTATTCTTTGTCTTCGACTCGCTTCGAACTTTGCTCTCCAACTGACTGTTTTACCCTCGAAATCTGTCATGTCAAAGCTCCGCCATGATGTCATCTTCTAGACCGTCTAGCACTGTCAACACTGAAGTAATACCTCATGTATCCCGGTCATGTAGGTTAGGGGGTCACCAGGATTTTAGTGGGTTTGAGAGTCCTACACTACCCAGACCAAAGGGTGTGCGTTATGCATTTTTGTTCCTGGCCCCTGTAAAAAAAAAACACTGTCCACAGGGATAATAGGCGTACCGAAATGTATTTTCCTGACCGTACCCAATTTGCCGGGCTAATATCGTATTAGCAGTATTAATTGTTGCAATAGTTAACGCGTCCGAGTGTGTGGAGGACGTAACGATGGCAGACATTTACCTCTGTGTCAGGTCAACCTGTGAGTCTCACGAAGGCGAGGCAGACACGAACTTCTCCCCCGCCATCTTGTCGACGCTATTGTGCTAGAATTAAAACATTTTTTAAGGAGGTTGTTTTTAGTTCTCCATCCCCTACGGGCTTGGAACTTAACCTGAGGTATATCTTCAATGCACCGAAGGCCGGACATGTTGAGATATCTAGGGTTTCCCCAACAGTCGATGTGGCAGCATGGCCCCTGACTCTCAGCGGTATAGTATATCATCTATTCTCAATGAGCTTCGCTCAACGAAAATTCGATCAACAACAGGGATCGAACCGGCGACACCCCAGTAGATGACAACCATGACTAGCGCACTAGTCCCCTAGACCACGCCACTGACGCTATTGTGCTAATCAAATGCTGCGGCGCGTGGTTAGCAAATGCGAAGACGGCAAGCAAGTCAAATAACAGACCTCACGCAGTTACAGTATACCAAATGGTATAGTATAATGAACTAATTGATCCAGCCCAGGAGCCATCACGTCTTGACAATGTACCATCGCTCGTCGACGTCAAACACGTTTTGACAATACACGGCTCTCGGTGAGCATCTGCGTAAACTCGTTCTCCCGATATGCTTCAATTCGGCCCTAAAGTTTAAGGCTGCATTTTATGACTTCAACTGACGGCCAAAAAAGTAAACGTAGAAGATATACGAAAAGAAACTGAAGAAGGCTGAGTTATGTTCCCCACTTAAAGTTATATGATAAGAGGGGGCAGGGAAGAGAACAAGGGAAAGAGAGAGCGAGAGATTGGGGCTATGTTATGTTCGCTCTTTGAGAAACAGGGTTGTTTGGGTTGTCTGGTATGCGCGGGCAGAGTCGAGCGAAGTCGGGGAGGCTAGGAAACGAGTGTGTACTTTTTACTTATGCGTTTTGTGGCGTACAGGCGTATGCTTCGTCCTGGAATACGTTTTCGTTTGGTCGAACTTTGGTTTCTATTTGCTTAGTTATCGCCGCTGTCGTCGTCGATTCCCTTCGCATCATCGCGTGCGAGATGCGTATTTATTTTTGCTCGCGTGAACTAACCAGCACCAGCCTCTGCACTAACAGCAAGAACAATAACGGCAGCAACAACATTGTGTGTGCAACAACAACAACTTGGGAACCTGCAGGCTGTTCACACGTATGCTGTAGAGCTTTTGTTTGTTTGTACGATTGAGCGATTGGATGCGAATGGCGCAATGAACGCAATAAAAATCGCGCCACGCTTCTGCCTGGCTATCGCTGGCTACAATGATGGATCGGCGTCAGAGGCGGCGGAGGGACCGCAGTGACTGGCTATGTTGGGAATGGGGCGGGCAGCGCCAGTGTCGACGGCTGAGCTGTCACTTTTGCAAGGAACGCGTCGAGCCAAAGAAAGACGAGCTAACGTCGTTTTTTGTCGGGATGTCGATTTCAGCTCAAGAAGCACAAGGTAGATTCAGTACGGCGTCTGGCGTCCCATCCCTCTGCAAGTCTATGTAAGTTCAAATAAACACGGGCTGTAGCAAAAAATAAATATAAATATATATATATAGGTGTATATACAATACATAATATATATATATATATATATATATATATATATATATATATATATATAGGTGTATATACAATACATAATATATATATATATATATATTATGGTGTATATACAATACATAAAAATAAAAATGGTAAACAACCGTATTTGTACATCTTGACTACCTTCACGTTCCTGCGGTTTTTTCGAACGTCATTCCACTTGTCGCTGCTATTACCAGTACAATTATGTTTAAATCACGACGACCGTATCTGCAAGTGTAATACAACCATATATTTAGTTGTATAACTAGATGTGGTTTATTCATTTTGCCTATATTCAATGTATGATATAGATAGACAATAGATGTTCCTATAGAATAAAAAAAAAGGCGTCCACGTCACTTTCTAGGTTGTTTAGTTTTCTACCTGAAAGTTTCTATAGAGGTGTGGCTGCCGCGGTCTCTGTTGTAGATGCTATCTTGACTTTGTTTTGGTCATGACACAGATCGAGAGTGTACTGGTGGTAGATATATAGTTATTGTTATGGCAGTTGAAATTCAGTGAAAATTGAATCAACTGTCTACCAATTTTGTGGTGGTGAAATAAATGCTGAATTGTTGTGGCAGTTGGCCGTTAACTAAGTTCGTGTTTGCGTTTTCTATTTTCCCATTTTGCTGCTTGCAATGGCGCCAGACCTTTCTGGCGGCCAAGATGGCGCCGTCCACCTGTGGGAGTGGGGTCCACAGCTCGGCTGTGTGCGCGCTTCGTCTACCAGGAACTCGAGCCAAGGTGACCTCGGTTAGCTTCAACCCGCAGGGAAACAAGCTTGGTGTCACTGACGGCGATGGCTTCATCTCACTGTGGCAGGTCGGAGTTGCCCGCACCGACCAGCATCCGTTCTTCGTAAGTAGCTCTATTACCACGAATGGTGGTCGTTGGTGGACGTCTAGCCAATTCAGCATTCGCATAGCGAATCGCGGCAACGGCGCCAACAAGTCGCCTAAAGATTTGAATAAGGACTGATCGATCAATAGGCTCTCCTCGCCTAGCAACATGAATCGGGAATACATGATGCACTGCTGCGTCACCAGCAGCCTGCGTGACGACTAGTATAGTGGGACTTACAAACCACTAAGCCCGCTAGTTACCCACTAAACTAAATCCTCCCCACCCCCAGGCTCCCTCAGATCGCCGTGGAACGGTGAGTGTATTGGCCCGTTTCCTTCCCCTTTCCTTTGCTTCATTTCCCGTTGCCCGCGTCTTTTTACTGGCATTTGGCTGGAATCCGGTTGTCGAGCCCGGTGGCGTGGTGGGTGCATTCGTCTGCGCCTCGCGACCGCATGAGACACTAGATAGGTGCGCGGTTTCGAGCCCCATCGTTGCACCGATTTGTATTTATGGGGGTCCGTCTATGAAGCAATGCGAATAGCAGTCTTGAACCAATCTTGGCTAAGGGTCAGCCCGAAAACTTTAGAGTGGCTGGAAATGGGCTGGGTGTCTCTATGGCGAGCGTCTTAACTAACAACTAAACTGGCACCATTTGGTCCGGTTCTGCTTATGACGTTCTTGTTGCTCTTTGTTCTTATCATCCTTGTCGTGGTCGTCGTCGTCGTCGTCGTCACCGTCATCGAGCAGACAACGCAGTGCCATAGCAAGCAGGCGTCGGAGTTCGCATTCGCGGGTAGTTCGTCTCTGCTGGCGACTGGTGGTCAGTCGTCGGACGGCAGAAACGTCTGTCTGTGGGACACATTGCTGCCTCAGCGGAAGGCAATGATCGGCTCGTTCCACTGTCATGAACACGGCTGCTCCGCGCTGCTCTACGCGCCGCACAGCGGACTGCTTATCTCGGCCGGCAAGAAAGGGGATATTGGTGTGTAGACAGACAAACAGACAGACATACAGGCTGACTGACTGAGCACACTGCGCTGCACTGCGTCGCGCCCACACCAGTCACATACAGTGATTTGTTTGTTTAATTATTTATTTGTTTGTTTATTTATTGGTTGACTGGCTGGCTAAGAGTGACGTCTGTCCAGTACAAAGATTCTACTATTCGGTATAAACCAACACCTGTCATTCAAAGAATCGGTAGTTTCCCTTTTTTTCTCTCTCTCTCTCTCTATATATATATATATATATATATATATTATATATATATATATTGCAAAGTTATATAAATAAATTATTTTGCTCAGGGATTATTAGACCTAAGTAAAAAAAAAATATATATATATACATTATTTATTCCCACTAGGATGTTTTGCGTGGCTAGTTGTGTATCGCGTACACACAACTATACAGTGTGCCATTCCAACTGATTAGCAGCCTATGATCGGCAATGTACAGGGAATTGTGTGCAGGGAAACAACTACATACACATTCTCCCGCCTTATCACAGATGTGCAGAATGTTTGGGCATTTTTGGATTTAGCTGCAGCGTTTGCATGACGTGAGATTGCTGCTTCTGTTCCTAGCTGGATTTGTTGTTGCGCTATACATGATTGTAATGAGGTTTCTTGGAGTGCCTGTAAATCGCGTTAAATGTGTGTTTTGTTATTACTGGGGGAATTTCTCATTCACCAATTCGTCTTTTCCGTCTCTGTACTTCTGTCTGAACCAACAGCAATAATCGACGTTCGCCAGCGTGTCCTACAGCACAAATTCCAGGCCCACGATTCAGCCGTCAAATGTCTTTCGCTGGATCCCAATGAGGAGTTCTTTGTCTCCGGTTCGGCTGACGGAGACATTAAGGTGCGTCCGCTGACCACAGTATTGTTTCGCATTATTTCAACGTCTCTTATACCAGCTTTGTGCGTCTCGTCCCTCGTCAGATAACAAGAACAATGACAACAACAACAACAACAATGCTACTAAAATAGAGCCGAATATCTCTGTGTTTGTGCGCCTGTGCGTTCATTTTTGGTCGTAGTGAGTGTTCAATGCAGGCTGGCTGTGAATACCAGTGTGTTCAGACAGCGCAGCGTTCCTGACTACATAGCTAGCGATTACAAAAACGGGCTGACGTCGAACTTTTAAATGTATGGGGGTGCGTGTAACCAAGTACGGACTGAGATGAGATTGCCGGCGACAGTCGCTTTCAGAGTTTCAGCTCGGTGAAAAGACTTTATACATATATATATATATATATATATATATATATATATATATATATATATATATATGTATATATATGTATATACATATATAGACAGATAGATAGATGGAGTGAATACATAGGTTTGCCTTGAAACTAATCTGTATGTCTGGCAGAAATTTGCCCACATCCACCCATTTTTACAGTGTCTGTCGCTCGTTATAATATCCCGGTCTCACAAGTGTAATACCTACCTAATTGGTGAATGCGACGCGATAACTGACTGGCGCGGATACTGTTACAGATATGGAGTCTACCGGCATACGGCCTGCAGCACTCGTTCAAAGGGGAGCACTCGAAGAACAGCTTGTTCCGAAGCATGGCCTCGGGCGTCACGAATCTGTACATCGACGAGCAGGCCCGACTGTTCTCTTGCGGCTGCCGATGGCTCGCTGAAACTACGCCAGCTGCCTAAGAAGGACTCCGCCAGTGTTGTCCAATTATCTCCATACTAAGCACCTTCACTATTCTACCCGAAAACCGGCCCCCTCTTTTTGTCCTCACCCTTACGCGCTCCGCACGAACCACAGTATGTGAAGACCGGTTGAGAAGTCACTCGACGGTTATGTATTATTATTATTATTATTGGTACTAGTATTATTATCATTTTTATTCTAATGATAGTGAATACTGACGATGATGGGCATATAGTCAGAATATGTTGCTGGTAGTTTTTTTGCATTGAGGCGAAATGCCACTTATGCGGCTGGAATATAGGCTAAGTGAAAGAATATATATATATATATATATATATATATATACAATTTACGATCTAAGTCTAAGTTACTTGTCATGAAGTGTATTCCTGGATATCCTGGTGTGATACAATTGGCGGCGTAATTGATCCAGAGTTACCTCGTTTACCGCCGTTATGATTGCTATTATCTTCCTGAAAATAGTCAACGCTATGTTAGTTGTATGATATATGAGCTATATATATATATATATGCACCCGTCACACATTACTTTCATGGTCGTGTAACTGTAGTATGTTGCAGTTGGGAAGTGAAGAGTTGCAGACTTAGTGGTAGGCAACCATGATAAATGTGTGTTGAATACAGCAGGTAAAATCATAGGCGCAGCGGCTCGATTAAAGTTGGGCTCAGCTACTGGCTGCTGCTCCCGGCCCGTACTGTTCCTGCGGCCTTATGATACACTCAGTTAGTACTTACCGAGCAAGTACGGAATATCAGATAGATGTGCCCATTATTTGGCGGCTCGGCTGGTCAATGGAACAACAACCATTCACGAACATTAATATGTTTTTCACCATTTCGGGTCGCGAAGCCAGTGACCGACTACAATGAGGGTGAGGACTGACTATTTTTTTTTGGCCGAGTCATTTGCAACGGAGTGAGTCATCTAAGTGAGCTCCCCTGATAAGCATCATCAGTGCTTTCAGTTAAGTTAAGCTACTTTATATATATATATATATATATATATATATATATATATATATATATATATATATAATGCTTCCTCGTTTGCTTTGATTCAAGTACGATGTCAGATACTAACTAGTACAGAGCGTTTTATCATCCAGTAATATAACAGTAATAACAATGATATGAAAAAGAAGAATAATACATTATAGACAAATTAGCAGGATATACGAATAATAGCCATGATAGAAACGTAATATTGGCTGCGGGCAGCATGATGCTCTGTCGATCGTAGCTACTCTTGCGTGTGTTTACTTGTAGTCTTTTAAGATGTGGCTTCGGGATCGCCTTAAATCTACATTTACTTCTCTATTACTACCACTACGTTTACTAGTTCTACTACAAAAACAACAAGTTGATCTACAATTATAAGGACTAGCGTTACTAGATATTTCACATCACACGTGTAGTGCAGCTTATATGTTTGCCAATGATCCCATCTGGACTGACGCTAAACAGACACCCCAGCCACAATAACCAGATCGATACGTAGCCTTAGAACTTAACGTAGAGTTGAAAAAGTGCAGTAAACGTGGAAATATAAATATGGCTGACGAGAGCGGAAGAAGAAGAAGAATTAGGGCCAATGAAATTGATCGAATTTCAATGCGATTGCGCCGTTATTGTTGTCATAGCGATCATTGACGCCGAACGAACGTCATGCTACAGACCAGAGTCCACAACGCCGAGATAGCTGTTAGGTTTTTGAGTCATGATACAGTCATTACTCGAGGCACGGGCAAGCCGCACGTGATTTCACACGCGACACAGTTTCACATCAACAATTTGGATTTTACGTTATGTGCTATGTGCACACACACACACAGTTCCAGACAACAGAATCTTACAACCTGCTGTCGCTGGGAAACAGGGACAACTAACTTCACTGGATCTAAGGTCTAAGGAGATTGCGCCGACGGATGGGAACAGGGAGAGATGTGTCGTAATTATTAGGGTGGTTGTTGGCGCACATACGACACTTACACATGGGGAACACTGATGCCCTAGAAGTAAGTGCGTTCCCTACGACAATAGCAAAAGGCATCGCCAGTGAATGTACGGGATGACATGATTAGAAAAGCCGGCAGAAGCAGCGAGTGCCGGCGCAACCGACACGATGCTTGTTATTCGGATCTCGCCGGGGGGGCTATATATCTGGGCTACTTACTGCTGTTCCATATCGTCACTGAGCTTGACTGAAACGCTCGTTGATTCGGATTGTAGGTGGGGTGTGCCCTAACATCAGTGAGGCCGAATACCTAGCCTAGCCGGGCTATTCATGGTTGCACACGACACGCAGGACGCACAGGAAAACGACACAACCCCAGTAATGATGTGTGGGTGGGGGAGAGGCGAGGGAGGGAGTGGCGCGGGTTGTACTATGTTGCACCGCAAATCTATGAGGCGTGCAGGCTCTGCAGACATACGTGCATGTATCCATATATATTTACGTGCCCGGTTCGCTTATTTTGTCGCCCATCTTAGCCTTGGTAGTCTTGGTGGTCGCTTAATCTCAGACAGCTTAAGTCATGCCGCACGTTCTTCACAGCCACACTAGTGCGGTCATCGTCGGGTGGCTAATATATCCACACAAAGATTCACACTAAGATATTGCGAACAGAATCGGAGCAATAATGGTTCGTTGGCAAGAAAACCAACGAATCGTCTAACTAAGATGAACATATGTACGACTATTTGCCGAATTTATTGAGTAGCGTTGAGTTGTCGGCGACAATGGCAGTGCGTGCAGACTGCACCATATTCGTGTGATTATTCACTACGTGAAACCAAATCTGCACAACCTAGTTAACTGTTAGTAAGGAGATTTGCGATGGTAGAACTTCTTCTGTGAGACTGTGTTTCTTCTGTGGTGTGATCAGAAGGGCCAAGCACCCTTCTAATATATCACCCTGGTGACGGCAATCTAGCCGACATGCCAGTTTCCGTTAGAGGCAATAAAAAGGAAGTAAATATATATATCTATATATATAGGGCCGTCTAGTCATATACGCCATTCGCACGTCAGCAGTTCGCACGCATTGATGTAATGTACCAAGCACCGGGCAAATATGCGACAAATACGGTTAAATGAGGAGAACACATATATATATATATATATATATATATATATATATATATATACTGGACACTCAATTACACCTAGGCAGAGGCTGCTTGTTTCTGATTCAGGAGCACAGCCAGGTATGCTGATACGGGCCCGGCCCCACACACACACAATACAGATACATCGTCGGGGTCGACGGATACGGACGTTGCATTACTCAGTAACGACGGAATTCGGCAAACAGTAATGCGCCACCACCGCCCCCGCTGTTCCAGCCGCCCGCGCATCCCGCGCATGAGTTACAACTAACGATGATGATTAAGGACTACGTGGTGGAAAACGAATGATAATTAATGGTAAATGGAGAATGAGGGGGGGGGGGAGATTAACTACCAGGGAGTTAACTACTACACGAAGCGCAAAGTGTAGAAGCTATGACGGTGCAGGCGAGAAGGGGAGAGACAGCGGCGGCAAAGCAGTGTTAATGAGTACGACGCGAGGCGATTAATTTTTCATTCATTCGTTTTTGTGCGATTTCATCCATTCCGTTGGTTATCAAGTATATATGTATTTAGCATAAAAAAGTATTTATGTTTATCCTTAGTGGTGTGAAACCAAATCGAATCGATTTTAAGTAATTCCAACAACAATTGCAATTTCAACAACAACAACGATAACGACAACAATAACCACATTAACAGTATAACAAATACGATTACATTTATGAGCTAATATCGAAGTGAAGATAATTATGAAGAAGAAGAAGAAGAAGAAGGGATAATAATGTAAGTGAGCAAGAGAGAAACGTAACGACGAAAGCGACGCCTGAAAATAATTGATGATAAATGATAGGTAGCGTTACAGCAGGCTAAGGTTATGTGTTTGTAAATAAATGCAGAGTTACCTACAAATGGAAGACACAGCGCTGGCCACAGTTAATTGTCGTCCTGCAATTACAGTTTGCGCATTCAAGTGTACTAGTATATACTATATTTAACTATACGTATATGTATATATATATATATATATATATATATATATAAGAGGTATAATGAGATCATATATATATATATATATATATATAAGAGGTATAATGAGATCATATATATATATATATATATATATATATATGGTTAACAACGGCAACATTCGTTGGTGTTTAAGACCTAGATAGAGTCTTCACTCTTTGCAACAAAATATGCAATATAGTCTTGCTGTATAGGATGTTGAATATTATGTAAGCGAATTCGTGCAAGAACGCCGAAATACTTGCCGCGGTAAGTATTGCATTAGCTACAATACCTTAGTTTCAAAAATATTTTGCATTTTTGCCGCCAAGGCAAAGGCTCCAGCTTAGCAGGTCCTAGACTGCAGAGTCGTCACGTAAAGATTATTATGACTTTTCAAGAGATTGCAGAACCGGCAGTCACGATATCTACCTTTACACTCAGAACCTGAACTGTCTCCAGATTGCGCTGAAAAGTTCACAAAGAGTTAACAGCTTTCGCATTTTTTTCAGTAACGCCTTAGAAAGTCGTGTCACTTTTTTTACCACTGGCAGTCATCATTACCACGAGGGCCAATCTTCTTTATTCTTAAGACTCGTTACATATAATGCGATTTGAATACCTTTATATATAGGGTAGAGAAGTGTAGTACACAAAGTTATATATATATATATATATATTATTAGTGGTCAGGCGTTGGAGCTCCTCTGCTCACAAACATAGAGTGGCAATGGTCGGATGACAAAGTAACGTTGTTATCTTGTCAAGGTCTCGCAAACGATTATTCCCTCGTTACGACAACGCACCAGTAGAAGCTTTTCTCGTACGAAACTAATCACGTTTTTTCAGTACCCAGTATATATGCTTGTGTTTTTTGTAGCACAATAAGTTCCTATGTGTTTACTTTAGACAAAGCCTGCCAGAGCTCAAAGGAACCTTTGGTGATGTAGTATCTTGAGACAGCGTGCTACTGCCTGGTGCGCTAAGTAGTCGATCTGCGGAATAAAAACTGGTAACGGAGCATTATGATGCAACATGTGCGTAGTCTAGTTTAAATATTTTTTTTGTAGTGGCAGTGGCTTAGGCGGCTAACGCACCGTTCGAAACGGGGCGTTGCCATGGCAACCACGGTTAGCAAAACTTTGCTGGTTCGAGCCCTGGCCGTGCTGGTTGAATTTGTTGGACGCGGTTGTCATTGCCTTGCCGCTACATACCTCTGCTAGAGAACGCCTATATAATTCCAGTACGAGAACGCGATGACGTTAGATGCATTTAGACGATATCGTGCCACAGACAAGTTAGCCCATTACGAGCGTCTAACAATGTGGTTGTCAGAGCGTAAAAAAATTACTCAGTTACTTTAGACGCTAATGATTATTATGTGTGCAAACGTTTTTTTTTTTGCATCTAAAACTGTGCATTTTTTTTCATTTAAAAGAAACACATAGAATTTTACGTTGATAGCGTTTCCTTAGCGTGGGAGTCTTTCCCATCTAATAGAGTTACAAAATTACGGTTTGAATTCTTAAGTTGGATTCGCCAGTCTATAGTCTAGGCTATGGCTCATATTGTCATGCTAGATTACGTGTTTAGAACTGTAGATAGCTAACTTATAACGCTCAGCAATGTACAATTTTATTCGCGTCATAAATTAGAAGTTTATTTTCGGTTGATAAAAAGTTTATGGCATCACGAGCTAAGCGCAGCCTGCAACTCTCAGGGCAGAAGCATGCAAATATACGCGGAACACATCGTGCCCGGAATGAGGTCGTGTAGCCACATCTTGTTGAAGGTGCGGAGCTAAAAGTCCACTCGATTGAAGGTACATTATGTATTTGCTGCGCAATGGAAGTATGCAAACAAGCAACAAGAAACGAATTAATCTCAATTAAGTCAGCAAACAACCCCGCACAATAGTTGTTTTTTTCACAGCAATTAGCGCGATTGTGATCAAACTACATTTCGTAAATACCAATTAAGAGAGGTATTGAGAATGATTTTATTTATTTTAAGTGATACTGTTTTCCAATTCTTCTGATCAGAGCGAGTGAAATTATGCAGTGGCGAAGCAGGCCTCAACGAAGCCGCAATTATGTCAAGTAAAGTAAGTGTCAAGTAACGTTTACGGTTCGATTTTCGCTCTTTGCTACCAACGTTGTTAGATTGGTTGCTACCCCCGTTAGGTCGGCGACCTGTGTCTACCTTTTCAGGTTCAAAACAGGTTGGCTGCCTGCACAATCGCAGTATGGAACTGCGACGTGTCGTTCGTTCAATTCCTACCGTAATTTACGAATCGGTATTGGTTTGCTTAATTCACTTACATACACCTGTTTGATATCTTCACTTACATACACCTGTTTTGTAGATAGTATCCAATATTCCGAGTAGTTTGGGGATCGAATTTAGACGCGGGTGCTGTTTGCTGTAAATTGGCTGGCGCTCGATAAGGTAGCTCCCCTCGAGCTCGCCTACTTTCCAGGTGATCGTTTAAAACTCCATGAAGTTTTGAATCTTACAGGAGAGCCATTACTCGTCCCCTCAAGCCATCATTGGTCTGGGAAAGCGACTCAGGGATATCAGCGTCCGCCTTAATTGCCATAGTCGCTCTGTAGTTTGTTCATCAAATGTGCGCGTTCACTGTAATGAACTCACAGTTTTCGACTGCTTACCGATTTTACAAAAACGCTCCTTGGCTGCTGACCTTCCACCTGCTTCATTGCCGCTGTCGTGTATTGAATTGTGTCTGTATAAACGGAAAGAACCTGTAATCGCTTCCTACGTCTAAGTACGGACGGTTTCCAAGGCCTTAAGCACTACAAGTAAGGAAGAGCTGCTGCACTGCTCGGTAGATGGGTACGCATTTCCGTAAGCGTTGCCAGATCTGACGGGCAAGCTTTATCATTACACATCATAACTTTCTGTCTATCCACTACGGATGACGCTGAAGTCGGGCTCGTCAGAGGATTACGTCATCCAATTGTACCGTTAATATACTAGCTTCTACGATTGCCTCTCATTACGTGTGACAAACACAACAGTTGTACGACCGCAACCGACGAATGCAACCAACTACCAAGTATAGCTTTGCTACTCACAACCCGGCATACTCCGTAATTTTGACTTTGTCTGCTTTGCTTAGGCTGTACCCTTGACTGTTGTTGTGGTTGTTGCTGTGGTTGCTGACAAGTCATGGCGAGACATTGAAATGGGACGATCTTAGGCAAGACTCGTTAGAGAGACCGTTAGAGGGACAAGCGGGAGCCTGCGGAGGGGGACGAGCTGGCCTGACACTGGTCATTAGCAGTAGTTCAATGAGAGTTGCTGTTAGCGCCACGAGGCCGCCTGTTGTCGCTCTGATGCCAGCGCAGCGCGTTCTCCTGCTCATCCGGCTCACGTGACTGTAATTCCATCGATTCTCTCTGACACGTCTCAGAGACGATTGCCTTCCCCCTTCTCCCTCGCCCCACTCTCTCTCTTTATCTCTCCTACATCCCTGTGCCTTGTTTTTCCCGTCTTCCCTAGTTGCCTGTTTCTATGCGTTGGTCGGTTACACTCCTTCTAATGTATATAGTTGTAACTAAATCATTACTTGAGCAGCACATGCTTTGTCGTCGACCTGCGCTGTTCCTATCTACCTAGCAATCTATCTATCTATCTGTCAGCTCTCCCCTACACCCGCAGCAACTTCTTCTCCGAAACGTAATCTCAATCGATCTCGGAAATGTATCTGTATTTAATTTAACTGCGGTATGTGTCTTGCATTGTTTGTTCGGTGCAATCGGACGCGATATGCTTTGTGTATAGCTATTCCTCTCTCTCTCCCTCTCTCTTTCTCTTACACACACAGACTCCCCCGCTTCCCCCCTCCTCTCCCCTTTGCTTTCTATTTGGGATATTCATGCAATACTCGAGTGTTTTGATTTGATCACCTCCTGCACTTAACGCTGAGAGTGTCGGTATGAGGGAAGATGATACGTGCCTTTCCGATATATGAAATAATAATGATGTCAATGTTCACGATTTGGGCGACTGCCGCGATTGGTCCAGCCAAGCCAAGCCGCCTCGTGTAGTCTCCGAGGGAATAATGGAGGCGCTGTGTAATCGCTCGGCTAAATTAAAAGGAAGTCAACTAATTAATTATTGCTACTACTACTACTATCTGTACTATCTATCTTACTTACATTGAAAACAAACAAAAAATGTATCGCAGTGCCTATCGCAGTGTTATATGTGGGCATAGCAGAGAGCGTAAGAACATGATGCTGTTCGCAGCGTACGTACATTATAATGTACACAAAGCACAGCAGATATTGCGTAGAGATGCCAAATTAATTGCGTTGGAACACCGTGTAGTTAACGCCGTACCTGTTATCACTAAAACATGAACGCTAAACGTATTCTATACTCTCCTCTCTTGCAAGTCGTCTAAGCATGATTGTCATTACTTAACACTATTCTTAGGTGTTTTGTCTTTAAGAATGCCGGCACGTACATTGCACTGCCTAATATACTAATGATTAACAAAGTAGTATAGCAAATTGTTCTACTGCTCTTCAGCTTGAAAGCGGCATGAAGAAAAGAAGTACTCCTCAACCTGCTTCAAACCTCAAAAAGCCCTTTTTGATATTTACACATTTAGTTCAACACAGAGATTGCTCGTGTCGCTGACATGAAATTAACACGAGACTAACACGTCGAAATGTAAAGTTCTTGTCTCAAACTCGGCGGGCCATCATTGCTCGTCATTGTGTAATCATCTAAAAAGAGCGTCTACCCGGTACACCAAGAGCTCTATCTCGCACAAAGCGCATTAAAAATGTTTCTCCCTGTGGAACTTGGAAGTAAATTATACGAGGAAAGCCTCGTAGTCTCAGTATGACCCACTACGTCATGAGAATGTGTTTGTAATCTTCTGAGCTTGCGACGACCTACTGAGGTACTACTGTACTTAATGCGGCTTCTCGTCGGCCTTGCCTAAGTTTCTTATTTTCTTTATAAGAGCTGTCTAAATAGGTCGAATGATTTCAGTAGCAACTATATTAGTTGGAGAAGGATGTTACTTGACTTAGAACATATAGTGTCTAGAGACGGAGTCGTCCGGGTGTCTTGAAAGTGATCAAAGACGATTTGAAAAACAAGTAGCACATAGGTGCGATGTAGTGTTCTCACAAAAAAATACGACCAATAATTTAAACAAATGATCTACTACGGGATCTTAAACGTGTATTGTACCTTGCGATCTAATAACCTGAGTAAGGAGGTTTCTATTCAGCCGACCTAGACAACTTTGTAGGATACAGCGCATCATGGCATTGCATAGGGCATAACGACTTTGTGGCCTTGTAAAACCGTTTTATAAATAAAGGGGCGAGCTAAAGCATTCAGAAGCCTGAACGTTACTGAATTCAGAAGACGGTATAGCGCTCGTATAAAATGGTGGTCGTGTGGATTATACATTGTTTAGAACGCTAAAAAGCTTTAAAAAAATCTGTGTACTGGTCTTTTCTTACTATTGGGGGAATTACAGTAGGAAGCTTACCTCAGAATGAATGAATTTAATCTAGTGCGCTCTCCAGATCTAACCAAGCCGTTTGCCTGAGTTCTAAATGTAAGTCTAATTTTTTTCTCGATTTATGTAATACATAACTTATAAATTAATATTTATTGACCTGATCTAGCTCACGTGTCGTATCCTATATACACGTTATTGCTGCTTTTGCCTTAAGTGGAAGGAATTCACACGGGACATATATTCGATCACACAGTTTTGTTAATCATCCAAACAACTTTTATACGCAATCATTACATACAACTCTTTAAACTCAATATTTAACCATACTATACAATGTATTGTGATAATGAATGCACAATATGTATAATAATAAGAATTCTCGGCTCTCATGATGCCTGCGCAGCAGCAACGACTTATTAGCAAGATGTGTATGTATTTGCTGTCGCGGGGGGGGGGGGGGGGGTAGAAACACCTATGAAAGATTCAAATCAACCAAAATACCGTCTGCGTTGCTTTTTGTTTATGCTCATTTCATTTGTTCGTTCTAAGTCAACACACATATTAGTTAAAACTCCAGTGCTACGAGTTTTCCGATACGATTGGATGTGTAGTACGGCAAAAACGTATTAATTGTAAGGTGAAAGCAACAGTGGTGTAGTTATAATAATAATAATAATAATAATAATAATAATAATGCAATCCTGAATAATCTTTCTGCTATCAAAGTCAGGCGGAAAAGGTACAGAATGAACTCTTCGTATACACATCAGTTTCTCTCCAGAAGCCTCTCCCCGTCGGGAGCGTGTCAGGAATCGTTGTCGCGCTGTCGCGTTGAACTTCTAAAACGATGCGCTGCCTTAGGAGCGCTGTGGATCGTTTGAGTCCCGTTTGGCTTCTCGATGATCTCGCCAACGTTGTCCGCGTTGTGGTCATGACTTCCCGTCCCCACACGCCGGATGTTTTTTTAGCGATGAAGAACGAGCAGATGGTGTGCTTGTTTTCCAAGACTTCGTAATTACGAGTCTTGTCCATCTCCGCTTTGGGTGCAACGTCGCCTACCGTGCGGGAAATCATCGTATAGCTCGCCGCGTACGCGTTCCAAATCGACACGTCCCAGATCAGCGATTTGCCCAAGCGGCCCAGGGGTCAGACTCATACCGTTTGGTCTAATGTGTTCTTCTTTACACAGATGCGCCGGCTCAACACGCACGGCAAAGTCCGCCTGTCTGAAGTTTCTAAGAAGCACATCATTTACGGAGCTGGGGCGTGCCGGCCGGCTTCGTGGGTGCCGCCTCTTTGCAGAGTGCGGTATAATATTAATGTCGCCTTGTTAAGTAATAACTAATGTTGCCTTGGAAACATTTGGCCTCATCAGCGTGACGACTGACACAAGTTGCTCAAGGATACTAGCAAGGCGTATGGAGGAACCCACGAGTAATTGACACGAACCATAGTTTCCAAGACAGATGACGTTTAAACTGTCTGCAGGGTGAATGCAACTTGCATCACGTGCATCATTGTGAGCAACCACGGGCTTAATCCCCCCCCCCCCCGTTCAGTTGTCCAGTCACTCATCTTATTATTATTTACACACCCTTTAGCAGGGGGGCTTTATTGAGGATTATCAAAAATTCATAACAAGCGCGCCATCTGGCGATTTATATGTTTGGCTGTACATGATTGCACTTGCGGGCTGTGCGCCACGCGAACATTCTATTAACGATTTCTTTCCTGGCTACAGCTTTAGCTTGAATGTTCATACCAGTTCGAGTTATCGTCGTCATGACTTCAAAGAACCTATTAAACCTATCAGGCTGCTTACATATGCTGGTAAACGTATATCTGTCAATCTTATCTAATACAACGGCAATGTCCATGCACTCAACATTATTTCTGCTAATGTTGCAGCGGTAGGCAACACGCCTTATGAACTTTTTATGAAGTTTAGCCAGAATCTTTTGATCACACACAAGTCCTAGATGCCATACAGGTGAGGCGTAAATTAGGACTGGGAGAACATATTGCTTGTACAGTCTAACATACAGGGAAGCGTCTTTAATCACAAACTATTATAATCTTTATTATTAAATAATTTAATTATACTAATAATCTGGCTTCTCAGGACACCTTCAGTGGCGAATGTGCTAAAGCTGAGCTATCTCCCCAATCAGACACAGTGCAAAAACTAAGCACTTTTTTCGCATGGGTAGACATCTACGCATGTCTCACCAGGGGGTATTCGCATATGCGAATTCCTCCCTTGTGAGACATGCGTAGATAGTTGTTGATACCGACGTCTGCATCCACTTTGACGTCTCTGGCAAATAAAAGAAATCATAAAACGAGTCCTTAAGAACGTAAGAATACTTGCAACACTGGAGCGTCGAGGCCTTAGACCAAATATCGAGAAGAGACCTGACGGCGTGACCATCCTCTGATGGTCGCATGGCAATTGCCTGGCATGGAATGCTACCGTGGTGGGGCATCATGAGAAAAAAAGGAAAACGTAAATATGCAAATTTCAAAGGCTGCTATCATTTCGTGCCAATAACACTGGATACGATAGGAAAAGTCAGCGGTGGAATGGCAGGGTTTGTGTTGTGATCTGATGTAGCCTAACAGACCTATGAATTTACTTGACTAAATTATGGTTACACTAGGGCCTACAAACAGAGGAACGGCAAGGTTTATCCAAGATTTGGCAAGTAGAAGATCAGCAATTACGAGGGAGCAGCACAACGGAAATACTTTGAGACAATAATCTTATCTCGCAGTGTGTGGTAGATGCAACGCTGCTTTCGTTTCTTGGTTGGCGCCGTGGGCTAAGTAAAAAGCCACAACTGTTGCTGCAACCGATAAATAAGTTCTAATCTTCTAATGATAACACCTTCATAAGGACTCTAAATGTCATGTCCTCACAGTGAATAATTGATTACATTGAATACATTTTATATAATAATAATAATAATAATAATAATCGGCACTCTGCTGATTTAGCCCAGAGTGGAGGGGCAGCATGAACATAAGGAAGGATAGAATACTAAGGGGGACCAAGGATGCCCAGGAGGAAGAGATTTACGTCCCCGGGCGGTTGTCTAGAAGAAGAAACTCTACG
Organism: Dermanyssus gallinae; assembly: GCA_003439945.1. NCBI lineage: Eukaryota > Metazoa > Arthropoda > Arachnida > Mesostigmata > Dermanyssidae > Dermanyssus > Dermanyssus gallinae. The sequence continues at coordinate 46,547 of QVRM01001914.1, forward strand.
ACGAGATCCGACGTCGGTGGCAATCTCTCTCTCTCTCACTCTCCCCCTCTCTCTATCTATCTTTTGCTCTCGCGTGCCTTCCTTCTCTCTATTTCTATTTGCCTATCTCGGATCATCCACACGATAACACCAGCGGTCTCGGCAGCAGCAGCAGCAATAACGGCCTCGAGTCGTGGTGTCTCTCGGCGAACCGGCCTGACCGAGTGCACTCGGCCGAGGTAGGGACGCCTGGACGGGCATGCGGGCGCAGGGGTGACGTCACGCAGCAGCTACAGCAGCTGCCCTCCTCTCTCGCTCTCCGGACCCTCGTGTTGTCGCTGCCGCTGCCGCCGCCGTTGCTCGTGCCGTAGGCATTTGCGGCTCTTGCCGGCGCGGTCACAGGCAGGCAGGAGGCCGTTGGCTGCTATCAGAATACCATTATTATCATAACCTCGCCTCAGAGAGAGGTGAAAGTCAGGCGGCTGGTGGTCAGTTTCTCGGACAGCGGCAACAACAACAACAACGACGACGACGACGACAGGAGGGCAGGACGAGGAGGAGGAGGAAAAAAAATACGACGACAACAACAACAACAACAACAACGACGACGACCGCACCGACAACGACAGCAACCGCAACAACAACAACAACAACAACAACAACAACGACGATTGAGTATAAGAACCGACCGACGAGACTCAGTCCCGTGGTGGTTGGTAACCAAGAGCGCGTTGTCTCTGTGTACTCGTGGTTCTGGTGGCCATCACAATACTCATAGGACCAGCAACAGCAACAACAGCGGCAACAACAACAGCAAAGGGAACAATAACAACAAGAACGGGAACAACGACAACAACGGCAACAACAGGGCCGATCTGCTCATCGGTGTCGGCATTGGCGATCTTGCAGTTGCATCTGTATGCAGTTCGTTGCCCATCGCCTAGTCGTATCGCAGTATCGCGGTGCTACAAGAAATACTGTGAGGCAGGTAGCGTTGGAGTGTGTGTGTGTGTTGAGCAGCGGGTGAGTGATCTGTGATCGTGTGATTTCGCCACGAATTGTCGTCGAACGCCAACATCGTTGTCCCGCCATCCGTGATCGTCGTTGTTGTCTTCGGGTGACTGACATCCGGCCAAGAACAAACACTCGTTGGCTTGCAAAGGTCCGACGGTCTGCCGCAGCGATTTGACCAGCTCGGCGTGGTGTCGATAACAGCAATAGTAATAATAGTTGGTAATCGTCATCGTACGGAGTTTACGAACAATCATAGCAATCTATACTAATAGGAAAAAGAAGAAGAAGAAGAAGAAAATAAGAAGACTTATAGCCTTCTCCGAAATCGTCAGTAAACGACAACAACAAGCAAAAGAGCTAACGATAACGGTGCGAGTGTTTGCACGTTCGACTCGCGTGTTTTTCATTTGCAAATTCGTCGTGGCTTGATTGTGTACGGTTTGTGCTGCACGGCGTCGTGCGCGAGTGACTGAGCGACCGACCGAACGATCAGAGTCTTGGCCTTTGTTGTCGTAGTCGTGAGCAGCAGCTGCAGCAGCAACAACAACGGCATCTACTGCCGAGTTCACGTAGTTCTTTCTCTATCTATGATGTTCTACTGCCTTCGTGACTGAGCTTCGTCAAGCTGTGAGGCTCAAGCACCAACTCATCAGCGAGCCAGCCAGCCAGCCAGAGGTCTGCCTGTCGATCTGCCTCTATTATAATTATAATTATTATCTGCCATATACCACAGCCCATAGGACACCCACCATACACGCACAATGCCGGTCATCGAGAGCGACATCAAGCTGGACTTCCAGGACGTGCTCATTCGGCCGCGCCGCAGCCAGCTGAAGACGCGCTCCGAGGTGCAGCTGGCGCGCACGATGACGTTCCGCGACTCGAAAGGCACGCTGACCGGCGTGCCGATCATCGCCGCCAACATGGACACGGTCGGCACGTTCGAGATGGCCGCCGTGCTCGCCAAACACCAGGTGTTCACCGCCGTCCACAAGCACTACTCGGTCGAGCAGTGGAAGGAGTTCGCCGCCGCCAACCCGGCCGCCCTCGACAAGGTGGCCGTGTCGAGCGGGTCGGGCAGCGCCGACTTCGACCGGCTGAGCGCGATCATCGCCGCCGTCCCGCAGATCCAGATCATCTGTCTCGACGTGGCGAACGGCTACGCGGACGCGTTTGCCGCGTTCGTGCAGCGCGTCCGCGAGACGTTCCCCAGCCACGTCATCTTGGCGGGCAACGTCGTGACGGCCGAACGCGTCGAGGACCTGCTGCGCAGCGGAGCCGACGTCATCAAGGTCGGCATCGGGCCGGGCTCGGTGTGCACGACGCGCAAGATGGCCGGCGTCGGCTATCCGCAGCTGAGCGCGATCGTCGAGTGTGCGGAGAAGGCGCACGAGCTCGGCGGGCACATCATCTCGGACGGCGGCTGCACGTGTCCGGGCGACGTGGCCAAGGCGTTCGGCGCCGGCGCCGATTTCGTCATGCTGGGCGGCCTGTTGGCGGGCCACGACCAGAGCGGCGGCGAGATCATCGAGGAGGGCGGCAAGAAGTTCAAGCTCTTCTACGGCATGTCGTCAGCGACCGCGATGCAGAAGTACCACGGCGGCGTGGCCGACTACCGCGCGTCCGAGGGCAAGACGGTGCGCATGCCGTACAGGGGAGACGTCGAGGTGACGATGCGCGAAATGCTCGGGGGTATCCGCAGCGCGTGTACATACGCGGGCGCCGCGCGACTCGAGGAGCTGCCCGACAAGACGACGTTCATTCGCGTCAACCGCCAGCTCAACGAGGTCTTCTCGAAGCAGGAGATCTAAAGCAGGAGCGTGCCTCGTCGTCGTCTTCGTCGTCGTTTTTATTGTCGTTCGGCGTCGTAATCATTATCATCTTCACATCTGACGTCAATCTTCTTTTTTCGTCGTGTTCCCCCCTTTTTGTTCGGAAATGTTTCCCCACTCAGTCGTATCGTAACAGGCAGGTGACGCGGCACAACCGGAAGGGGCCAACAATATATATATATATATATATATATATATATACATATATATATACATACATTTTCGTTATTGGTTGTATGATTGTTGTTGTAGTCGTTATTCGTTTTCGCTTTGACAACTCCCGTTGTGCTAAATAAAATCGTGCCTTTTTCACATATGTGTATATACATAGATGAATATAACTTTTCATATAAAATCTTAAGATAATAGCCCACTACAATGATATCGAATTTACCTACGTTGCATATTCAAACGTTATAGGAGGAAACCCGAATGTATGTGATTATATGTGTGTGCTTAATGTCAATAATAGTCTGCTAATAAATATATGCTACACTAAAGATACAACCAAAACGCTGTCGTTCATGTGTTTCGAAGCTTGGCATGTCTAACTATCGAAGAGCTATCTGTCGTGATCGAAGTCGTCGAGTTTGGTCCCAGGCGGGCGAAATAGAATAATTATACTAGTGGTGAAGATTACTGTCATTGTCATTTGCTTTTTTTTAGTTGTAACAATGCACTTGACAAAGACGCTTGCCTAAATGATGAGTAGTTCGTCAAGGTCCGAGCCGACATGCAGCCAAAACTCCTTACTCTATGTGGACCTGGAGAATTCACCCAATTACGGACGCTTAAAGTGAGAGTGGAGGAAATCCTGTAGATACTAAATAGATAGATATGACTCCATGTCCGGCACATCCCACGGAACTGGTTTGAGCTTAGTTTCTAGAAGTGCTAACTCATTTACAAGGGCCAACCTAACCTATCCGTCTTCGAGGCACTCGTTTTCGAGTGCAAACTCATTGAGGCAGCTGTACTGACGCTCCGGGAGTCTCTGGTGGGGTCGGCCGCCATTCGTCCGAATCTCGCACGTAGCATTGGAAACCTTTGCTCCTGCCTGATTAGGCTTAGCGTGCTCAGTTCCTACAGCATCTATATTCTAGTAAAATTACCTCTGGGTTTGGCAAGGATCGTTCATATCCTCCGAAGCACGGACATCGGAGCAAACGAGAATTTGTTGCGGAAAAACAAAAGTCGAAGTACCACCCTCAGGGACCGAGTCTAATCTAAATTTGGTCGACCGCAATTCGGATCGAGGAATTCCCCTCTAGATCAGAGGTCTGAGAATCCGCTCTACAACAAGCTTGACAGCTAGCTGCCCGATTGCGTTTTTACACGCCTCAAAGGCCACTGTACTGCACACCGCCCGCTCGCGACCCTACAGGCCTTCCAGGAAGCCAAAGAGCTTGCTGATGCGAGATTCGAGGCCCTACGGCGACCTTATCCTCTCCGAGAAGCACCAGCATTTACTTTCTGACGCACTACATGCACGGCACACAAAACTCGACGAAGCGTGCTGTCGTCCAGAAAGGAGCCAGCAAGCGGTTTCAAGCCATCCCCTCCTCAAACCTTGGCACTTTATTTGACCACGAAAGCTTTCGCCTGCGCATCGGTTTGAGGTTGGGGGCAAGGTTAACTGAGGAGCACCGGTGTTCGTGCGTAACACAGGTGGACAGCTAGGGGACCCACCGGCTCTTCTGCAGCCTTCGCAAAAGCGAAGGACAGCAAGGCCGTCATAGCGAGATGGATGAAATTCTAGCCCGGGCCTTCAAGTCAGCTCGAGTGCTGTGCATCCAAAAGCCAACCGGCCTCCTGGAAAACGACGGCAAAAGACCGGACGGTTTCACCCTTATCCTCTTTGAAAAGAGAAAGCTCTCTTTTCGATATGCAACCATCGCCGACTCCCTCCCCTTCTTGAACTTGGGGGCCAATAGATTGGCCGTTGCATCTGCGGCACGCAAAAGGCTGTCGACTAAAGCTTAACAAATACCCCCAGCTCAGCAACGAGTCCAGCACATGTCCTTGTGTCGTGAGTTAATCATATACTATCATCCCTGTAGGCCTATAATTGAATAAAAACGCTCTCTCTATATATATATATATATATATATATATATATATATATATAGATATAATACACATGGCTTTAACACTGGTTAGGTTCGGCCGTTAGGTACGAGTCATTCCGGATCGCTGAGTCGCGCCGACAGCCGTCGGTCGGTTAGACCACAGCTGTCGAAGCTAGAGAAGTGGCACTACGTGGTCATGGTAGTAGGTAGTATATTTATAACTTTTGCTAATCGAACTAGAAATGTTAGTTGCTGTAACAGTAGTAGTAGTAGTACTAGTAAAAGAAGTCTTTGTAGCTGTAACCGCAGTAACGCCGTCGTGTACGCAGAGACAGGAGGCTGGACAGAACGGCGCCGCAGAATCGATCGGGCTAGATATTTCTTTTTTCCTTCGTCCGTCCCTGCGTCCGTCCATGTCCATCATCTCTCTGAATCCGATGACGTTTGCGGTTGACTGATCTCCGTGGCCGCAACCACGAGCCGACCGAGTTGATCGTGGCCGACCGGCGAACCGGCCGTGACAGTTTTGCGTGTCTGCTCTCGACGACCAATGTTTCTCTACCGAGCCGACGGTAGGAAAAAAAAAGAGAAACTCAACTCTCTTCGCTTCGTGAAACTCGATCTCGGAGTGTGTTTTGACATCAACCAACACCACGAGCAACACGCCATCACACAGCCCCACATACGCACACACACACATATATAGCGTACAACACAATAGATTACGGAAAATAAAGGCGTTGTTTATTTGATTCGATTCGCCATCGAGTATTTGAGCACTGTCAGCAGCATCCTAGTGGTCTACTACAGCTACGCATACACAGCAAATATATATATATATATATATATATATATATATATATATATGTTTTAATACCGTGATTATGTTTATTATTTTGATGGCGTTCACGCGCCTCCTACTTCTGAACCGCGCAACCTGGTGAACATATTTATTTTTTGCGTATATTACAATATGTATGTAATATACGAAAATTAACACAGCAAATCTACACACGCACACTATAAACTGCCTGCAGAGGCAGACAGACCTTTTGCTAGCGACATCGCTCGGTCGCTCGAAATTCGATATCGACATAGCATCATGTTCTTTTCTTGACAATCTTTGTGCCGCTCGAGCCGATCATGGTTCAGCCGAATTATCGGAGGAGCCTATTGGAGCCATTATAGTCATACCAGTCATACCAGTCATCATCATCATCATCACCATCACCACTGAGCACCGCAAATGACGTGACTCTGAAGCAGAGCAACCGAGACGTTGCCGTGAATCAGTCATAAGACAATACTAGCATTTGATGGCTTTGAGAAGCTGTGAACCTATGTACAAATGTAAGCCACTCATGAGAATAATAAAACCTGTCTATATATCTATCTATCTATCTACAACAAGAGGCAGTTGAAGCGGCGGCGGCGTCGTTGATGGTGGTGGTAGGTCAAGATGGGTCCCGGATCCGTGTCGTTCGTAGTCGGGCATGGCTAAGCCGGTACACGTGTGTGGTGCTGCCGTCTTTCCAGTTGGCGGTCCAGTTGGTTCGCGTCGTGCTCTCGCGTCGCGCGAACTGGACTCACGGGAAGTGGCTGAACTCACGGTTGAACAGTGAAGTGGTGTCCCTACACTATACTTGTACACTACTTTCTTGTACGACGATGGTGACTTTTTGAGTAGTCTGAGCAGTTTGACGCTGGTCATTCCGATTGTTGGTATTACAAAATATCGGCATTCAACGAGGAAACGCAGCATCTGTTTGGGGCACATTGTCGAACTGGGATACTCCTGGGTTAGAGAACCCGTGACTACACGTTCACGCGGAGACCATTGTTCATTCCAAAATGCTAACATAAAAAGTTATATAACTAGATCAACACAAATAAATCAATGAAATATCGGCCAATAATGAGGGTTGAGCCCTGTGAGCAACCTGTCTAGGCTAGCTATTCGAAACTAGAGTCGTTCATTGTTCAATAGCAATGCAACACACGATAATTTGCATATTGTGGCTTGCTAAAAAAGGCTGTGCCTAAAACTTGAACTGGCTGAAAACAATATGTTAGTGCCTAGAAAACATTTCTAAGGAAGCTGTTTTCTCTAATTCTAGCCCATTCTCCGTCCCGTACGGGCTTGGAACTCACCGTGTGGTATATATCTTCAATGCACCGAGGGCCGGACATTTTGAAATATATATAGAGTTTCCCCGACAGTTTTTGTGGCAGCATGGCCGCTGACTCTCAGCGGTATGGTTAATCATCTATTCTCAATAAGCATCGCTCAAAGAAAATTCGATCAACAACAGGGATCGAACCGGCGACAGTCCGGTAGATGACTAGCGCACTAGTCCCCTAGACCACGCAATTGAAGCGCCCATCAAATCCGAAGGCATATAAGGATCTGTAACTTATCTTGTAAGTTAAACTGAACCGGGATCACATGTGTGGTTTCCACGTAAAACATCATAACGCAAATAAACAAAAACTGACAGCTACTATTATTGCAAGAAGAATTGCGATGATGTTGTAAAGATCCCATGTCACCAATGATAACTGACGTTCCTCTGACGACCGCAAACAAGCGTCACCCAAATAATAGTTTTAAAAGGGTTTAACGCTAGCAGGATCACGCATAACAACTTCTAAGGCGAACGCCAAGCGCTCTAACGCAAATATATGATTTGTTGCAAGCGTTCCACATACTGTATATCGGCATATTAAGGTATCAGTGCACCTAAGGCTATGGCTGCCAATTTATCACAGTTTAAATTTAACTGGTACTTTTTCATCCTAACCGATTTGGCTATCAAAAAAAGTAGTGCAAGCTTGGCACAGTTCAAGGCATATGCTTCTAATCACATGCCTAGCATTTCGCCTCTCACGTTTTATGGCATATCCCGGGAAAAAACGGGGTAAATGCGTGTCTGAATTGAAGTCCTGTGTACTTCTACAACCAAATACATGATATTGTGGGGCGAAGTCACTGTATAAGCATCAGGGCGCAATTCAAATAAGTCCTAACCGACCACGTCCAACGGCTACAGCGCCCGCTAAAATCTTAACGTACACAACGTTCACCGACCGATACATGTCTCAACTGACCAAGACATGTCTCAACCCGCGAGCAGAGAACAGCCACAGCCTTTCGCGCCGAAACCCCAACGTCCTCCGCCGTCCAAATGATCATCGGCCGACATCAGGAGAGGGTCGATCTATGATCGGCAGTCCAAGTCAAACAGTCACTTAACCTGTATTTCTACTAAACAAACACAAACCGCTGTAACTTTCGACGGATTAGAGGGCGGGTCTGACACCCTTTGAGGTGTCAGCACGCCGCAATGCCTCGTGAACCAATAAATAGACCGGGCAGCATTGCTTAAGAACCATCCGTTGCTCGGCTGTGCTTTGCATTAGACATTATGCTGCGTGTCGTCATTCATCGTTCCTGAGTCCCTCAAGCTGCAGTACCCGTCCGGATGAGTCTACATCCCCGAGCTGACTTAGCGTAACACAACAACGTTACAATATGACGCGTCTTCGAAACCCAACATGACGAGTCTTCGAAGCCATGTTCGACGGTTAAAGAAGCTAATGACTGAGAATGCGAGTGAAAGCATCTCAGTGAAGCTCAGGAAAGCCTCGACGCGAATTCTTGAAGAGTACTCACTTTTAAGGATGCTTAAATCAGTTCATCGCTACGCGATAATAAAGCGACAAAATTAAATATGACGCGCCTTCACCCTACATATACCCGGCCTTCATCCAGTCAACTTATAAGTGACTCGCCGTCGCCTGCGTCGTTTTCGGCTCAAGACGACCCGAACAGGCCACTGGATGTGAACCTCGATTCGATTACGCTAATCCGTTTCCTGACCCGTGTGCATCGAAACATTAAACTAGTCAAAGTGATACCCAGAGGAGTCAGAGAAATATGCTGCGCAGCATACGCTGAAGCACTTTCCAATTTCAACACAATGAAAGACAATGCGTCTTGGGAGAAGCTTCTAATACTGCCAGTACTCATGCTACGCATCCTAGCACGAAGGCACAATGACCGATCATTATGCCAAATAATCAGAAACAAGTTACTGAATCGCGATGGAAAACACTCGCAAGTCTTCTAGACGAGTGTAACCGTAACATTATACAGTACGATACACAACTCGATACAGGTCACAACAGGGGAAAAATGGCAGAGCGCAAATTGGCTGAATGCGATGTGCTTTCGACCGACTCTTTTGCACCATTTAACGATCACACGGAGCAGGAATTAAGAAGAAAGCACCCCCTTCCATTGTCAGATGCAAGCGAACACCTAGGACCACCCTCCAGGCACCATTAACAACAGGAAGACACACTATACATCATAAATTGATTTCTGACGCCGTCCGATCTTTCGCCGTAGCATCTGGATCTGTATTAGATGGGCTACGCCCCCGACATCTCCGAGACATGCTATACAACTCAGTACCCCCATTTGGGAGACTTCTAGAAGAAGTCTGCTCTCTGGTAGCCTCGGCACTAAACGGCAGCCTGCCTTCTGTACGCCTGACAATCTTTTACGGGGCAAACATTACGGCCCTAAAAAAGAAGGACGGCTCAATCAGACCCATAGCGTGTGGCCTCACGATCCGGAGGCTTGTGGCAAGGGTGGCTATCGCCATCAGTAAAGCTTCTATAATAAAAGCTTTAGGACCGAGGCAAGTAGGGGTCTCTATAAAAAATGAGTCGAGGAGGCAGCCGTTTATGCTGTACGAGCATATATCGAAACAGACGGTCCTGTGCGGGTTCTAGTCAAGCTAGACTTTAGCAACGCTTTTAACATAATACGACGCGATGTAATATTAGAAGAAGTAAGACTTCACGTACCAGAACTCCTGCCGCTAGTATGGCAAAGCTACAGGGATCCATCGCTTCTATCCTGGTGTGACAAAGAACCCCTTAAATCGATAAATGGAGTGCAACAAGGAGTTCCACTGGGCCCCGCCCTGTTTAGCCTAGGAATCTCCAGTTTAGTGGCACAAATGAGAAGCCCGCTAAACATCTAGTGCCTAGATGATGGCACATTAGGAGGACCGGCAGAAGTGGTGGCCGCTGACATACTCAAGGTTTTACAGTTTGCGAATGAAGGGGGAACAGTTCTCAATCTTTCCAAATGCGAAGTAATAACGGTTGGGGCGGACACTAAAGAACGAGACGAGACATACAAAACAACTGCTGCCGTTTTACGAGGCTGCAGGCGAGTTAACCCGGTCGAGTTAGACGTACTTGGGGCTCCACTCAGTCCACAAAGTATTTTCAAGACCTTAAGAGATAAACGCCGCGCGTTGCTACAGACGCGACCTCGTCTGTTGGCCATGCACTCACAAGCGGCATTATGCCTTTGGAGATATAGTTTAGGTTCCCCTAAATTCAACTACACACTACGCACCTCACCGACAAGCCAAAGTCCCGACGCCCTGCAATCGTATGACGACTCTACGAGGAACATATTGAGCGAAGTTCTCAACATTGACTTCACGGACAGTACGTGGCGAAATGCAAGCCTCCCCATAAGAAAAGGCGGGCTGGGTATTCAATCAGCAACAGAATTGGCATATGCTACGCAGCGTCGTTATTAGAATTCGGCCAGCTGGCTGAGACGCTAGTTGACCCGAGTTCTTACCACCGGTTGTACATAGCTAAGCAGAAGGCAGAGTCACTGGTCAAACTGAGATTGGATCTAGACCCTTGGGAAAAAACATACAACGCAGAGAGTGCTCGACAACTACAGATGCAAAGTCATAGCCCGTGAGATCATCGAAAGCCTTGAGTCTCCCACAGAGAAAGCGGTCTTCTTGGCCGCACGAGACACCTTCAGCGGCGGATTTCTCAGGGTTCTTCCGTCACCGCAGTTCGGCAGAACCACACATTTGTAAGGCCTGTGGAGAAGGATGGACTCCACCCATTGAGCTGCATCAAGAGCCAAGGTCGCAAATAAACGCAATCATTCAAAGAGCTCTCCGGAGAGCAGGAATACCTAGCATGCTGGAACTCAGACTAGGACTTCATGACGTTAAAAGGCCCGACGGTGTGATCATTCCGCCGTGGGAAAAAGGCAAATGCCTGGTTTGAGATGCGACAGTATCCTGCACGGCCGCACCGTCGTATTTATGCCACAGCGAGATGCGAGATGGGTTGACGAACACGCAGAAAAAGAAAAGCGGCGTAAATACACAGAGTTAGAGCCTAGATAAAATTTCGTGCCGATTGCAATGGAAACAATGGGTCCGGTCAGTAGAAGTACAAGAAAATTTATAAAAGACTTACGTAATCGAATACGAGCAAACACCGGGGATATACGCGAAGTCGAATTTCTGAGGCAGCTGCTTTCACTGGCAGTTTGCAGAGGATATGCCGCGTCGACATTAGGTGCGACGGGCTAAGAATAGCTAGATGGTAACCATGAAATAACGAGGATACACATTCACACCTCACAATTGTATTGTTCTAACACATAATAATAATAATAATAATAATAATAATAATAATAATAATAATAATAATAATAATAATAATAATAATAATAATAATAATAATAATAATAATAATAATAAAGCGACTAATTAATTAATAAGTAAAGCGACGACATTCTCCACACTGTTCTCCTCTATATACGCATCTTCGGATTTTCAACCGTCGTCACGGCAAATCGCGTGCATATAGAAAGACGTCATAACCAAACAATCTATAGGCAGTTTTTAATTTTAATCGAGGGCATACATAAAAAGATCAAAACACTCATGAACAAGTGCAGTGTTACATCAGATGGCATACAGCCAATTCATCTTTTTGAAAAACCATTTGTTGTGGTGCCGCACGGATCGCGCATTAGGCTTCTGCTTCTCTGAATATACGTCCTCGATCTCCCAACCGTGATTCCAGAAAGTGTCACTTAACTCTTATTTGCGGACGATTAAAATATATACTCAGCAGTCGACAATGCCACAAGTATTATTCACCCAGCAATTAAAAATATTGAAACTATTGTGAGAATATGATGAGGCAAATATCTGTGCCTAATAATGTGCCGTGGTGTCATCAGATGACAGTTGGCCACTGTATACACTCGCTAACGATGCATTACCGGTAGATAAATCTTTTCGTGATTTTGGCGTGATTGTGACCCCCAACTTACACTTCTCTGTGCATACAACTGCCACGGTCACTTCTGCTTCACAATTATGTAATACCATATTTATTTGCTTAATTTGAAAAAAAAAATATTTCTATGTGAATTTGCATAGAAGTCGAGTCGTACCTAAATGTCCCTGCTGCAGCTGGGTTTGGGCTTCATATATAGCAAAATATATAAATGCCATTGAAAGAGTACCGGCCACATTTATCAGACGAGTATGAAAAAAATGTAATAATCCTCGTGAAAAAGTATCTTTTGTGTCAATACGTACGTTACTCAAACGAGGTGATCTATCACTGTATAAACAAATTTGTGCTGTCTCGGGACTGACCAGACCATGTTTAAATATATACATAATGGACTACGAGGTGGAGTGAATGTTAGCTCACTGGAAATTGCTCAGTAAAGATAAACAACACATTCTCGTGGAGAGTTCCACGAAGTATGCGAACTTGACAGGCCTAATGCATGTTATAATTCTATTCAGATGTTAAATATGTTGTTAAAAACAATGTATACTTAGGCATATATGACCCTTGAATAGAGGTGCTTTCGACTTGACTGGACTTGACATATCTACTGATATCACACTGACCACAAACTGTACACCACCTGTCGTCTTAATAGCAGTGCTATTTCGTTGCGGAGATTATCTCCATCTGTCTTCGTGCAAGGCCGGTTCTTCCTTGCAATTGCTAATTGGGTTTATTCTACTTAAGATCATAACAATTTCACTAAAATGCCGGATAATAATAATAATAATAATAATAATAATAATAATAATAATAATAATAATAATAATAATAATAATAATCACGTTTTTTTCAAGCAGAAACGATGTCCCCTGCACGCCTACTAAATCAGGTGTTTTCAATAACGTTGCATGCCCTGTATTACGCAGAAGCGTTGTCACAGTGATAAGTATCGCTCGACATATTGCAGATAAGATTTATTTCAAGTATACAGAAGCATATTTCAAGCATGCGTCATTTGATAGCGTATGGGAACACCTCACTCGGGCAAACTTTGTTTGCCTAAAAAGCGTTGTAGCATAAAATGCATTTTTCACCTCTGTGGAATGTGTTTCGCCAGATGCCAATCAAACTCTGGATTTGCCGAATTCTATTCCTTTGTCTGGAAGAAGTATTTGCTTCGTACTAAAAAGTTAATAACTCGTAACGTCTGGATAAAACCACTGGGTACGTCACTTTCGCGCTCCTGCATAGAGCGTATACCTTTCAAATACTTTTTTAATTATTTAAAATACCAAGTTATATGTAAGGCAGTAAGCAGAAACCAGTAAAGGACCCACAAACCAAGATAAACCGGATTCTTCCCCATTTCCTTAAGCTTGAAGTTGCTTAGACACTAACTCTAAGCCGTGAAGGAGGAGTTTCACTCCTAATTGCTAGATTCTGTGACTATTACTCTACTTAGTATAGTGTTAGTGTATATATATATATATATATATATTGTGGGGACCAAGCCTAAAGGCGGCAATTCTCAACTAACAGCCGTTATATGCCCTCAACATATTAAAATAGATTATTAAAAAAAGTGATTTGGTAAATATGTGCAAATGTACATTTTGTAATGGACAAATTAGAGAGACGTTAGAAATAGAGAAGACTTTCAGCGCACATCTTTGTTTTTTATTCTTATGTATATCTACACTACACAGCAAACCATTTCCGACATGTACATAGATCTGCTTGGCCCTAAATGGAGTTTAGCGCAGATTCGCTCTTGCCGCATTTGCGTACGCTCTGTTAATAATGCTTTGCAGTAACAGTGACCAGGCTTTTCAGATCACCAGGCCATGAATTGTCTCAAAAGTTAACAACACCGAATTATTGGAACGAGATAAGGCGCCGTCGAAGACCGGACTCCGTCTATGAAGCCAGAAGAACAGCGTGGGCCTCGGCGATCGCCCAGACTGGATGAACCCAGACTGGATCTCAGCGAAACGACAAAAGACCGTACGATATCACAATCCCCTTGAGGGCCGGAGTGTGGTAAATGTATGGGATACGGCAGCAGTGTCCGTTGCACAGTGGTCTCCTCGTAGAAAAAGAAACGTAATTGCCAGCAACCGAAAAAGAGATACAACATAACTGTGAAGATGAAGTGCTCCGGTAGCACGGGATGCGATCGAGGAACGACGAGCTTCTGTGGCAGCCAATTGCCAATTGTGGCAGGTAGAGGCAATGCTGCCTGTACTGTTGTCTGGCAGTAAAATGAGGGCTAGCGATAAGTATATAGGATACGTTAAACAGGTATACGTCCACACCTCACAGCTGTATCGTTTCTTAAACAACGATACTGTATTTTTTCATAGGAGTTATTTTGTTATCAAGGCCAGCGGTTAAATGTACAGGCTGAACTCCCTATGTGCATATACATCAGTTCCTCCAGGCCTCTACCCTTTGGGAGCGTGTCAACGAGCGTGTGGATCATCTGGCCGATTGTCCGTGATATGGCCATGGTCTTCCGTCCTCAGACGCCCGATGTCTCGATGCGTGCGGTTCTAAACTGCGTTTCCTAATAATAATAATACGCTGGAATAAACAATTCCATCTTTAACAAAACCGTTGGAACAGCTACGGGTGTTTTTATTCGTAATTAGGGTTGCAATAAATTATGCACTACCACCCCTTTTTGCCCCTTGATCTTCTACGGAGCAAACTCTACTGTTTTACGGAAAAACGGCTGCATGCGGACTAATGATCTTAGGGAGACTGGCAGCAAAGATAGCTTTGGCCGCGAATAAAGAAGTTATACTAGCAGAAATTATACCGCATCATCAACTCGATGCAAGAGCTACGGGCAGATGGGAAGCGGCAGTCCAACCTTTTACGTTGCCTACAAGCCTACGTTAAAGCAGAAAGACCTGCGCGCGTAATAGCTAGGCTAGACTTTTGCAATGCATTCAATACAATCCGAAGAGATTTACTTCTGTGGAATGTAAAACAGCATGTTCCAGACCTACTGCCACTGAACTGACAAAGCTTCAGAGAACTCTCTCTGTTTTGCTGGGTGGCACGACGACGGTTTCAGCGAACTAAGTTGAGGGAGACCCTTTAGGAAATTAAGTTGAACAGGGAGACCCTTTAGGAACTTGAGTTCAACAGGGAGACCCTTTAGGAAATTGAGTTCAACAGGGAGACCCTTTACGATTCGCGCTAATTAGACTTGGTATATCAGACCCGATTTCTCAAATGCAAAGCCCGTTTGGTATATTGGCTTACTAAACATCACAATAAATTTGTCAGGCGTGTTGCGTCTCGCTGCAATATTAATGAGAATGACGTAAAATGTGAAGATATTGCATCCATGTTAGAAAGAATTGACAAATCCACGTTTACTTGGATATGTAAGCAGCCGACACTACGCGCGATGGAACTGGGTCGTGCTCTGCGGCGACAACTACAACGTGAGCGTCGACGGCCGCAGGAAGCAGGACGTCATGCTGTGCCGGCGATACGCGAACCGGCAGTGCCTGATCGTGCTTCGGGGCTCACCGCTTGACGCGTACCGCGAGGGCCCCGCCGTTCTGTCTGTGCTCAGGAACAAGCTGGAAGGCGGCGAAGTTCTTCAATATTGCCACAACAAGGACTCGCGCCGGGCTCAATATCCAGTCAAGAACTGTTGCAAAGAAAACGATTGTTAACAGGATGTTTGCATGGCGTCTAGCTTGTAGGTATAACCATACTCAACCTTCCTCGTAAGCCGCCGGCTTGGCAGGGTTGTTTTCTTGTAATCGAGCACTTATCTGTGGTTGTAATAAAGCCCCCCTGCTAAAGGGTGTGTGAATATATATAGATGACGGAACACCGAAGGACCGGCAGACGGAACGCGTTAAAGACCGACGGAACACTTGAACGACCGAGCAAGATGGCTTAGTGGCGGAAGCCTTTGCCTTGCATTCGGGAGGCCTTCTTTGGGTTCGAGACTCAGACCGGCCACTCCTAAATTGGTTTTCATGGTTCCCAATCTAAACAAGGTGAATGCCGGAGTGGACTTAGTATCGACCATGATCGGGAAAAGAACACGGGGAGCACAGATGCCTCAATATAATGAGATGGTGTTTTATCTAACCCCACTTAGTTTAAAAAATGTTTTTTTTAATATCGTAGTATCGAACATGCGTTAAACTAAAGAATTCCCACAACAAGGAGGCATAATACAGAAAAATGTGAAGTCACTGCTTTCGGGGAGTCTCAAGAAGACAAAACACATGCAATACGTAGGATTTTGGAGATCCTTACTTTAGTAAAAGAACTATACACGGGAATATCTGGATCTATAAGGGGCCCCATTAAGCGGGCAGAGGATCCCTCAAGTACTAACCGCCCAAAAGTCATTTATACAAGGCGTGTAATACCTTATCTTATGGAAATACGTTCACACGTGGCAATGTGCCAGGTGGAAATAGAGCTTGAGGTCGCTCCGCTTAAACTAAAAACAGCACATCATTCACGAACAACAAATGGCCCAGGACGTTCTCCCCACGTTTTTATGCACATTAATCAATCTTTTCATTTGTCCTCTTATGGTGCTTCTTCGACATGACTATCCTTCTATGACGAGGCTAGTGGAAGGATAGTCATGCCGAAAAAAAGCTTTACTCATTGCTGAAAAGAATCCTGCCTGCCTCAATACACATGGTAAACATGGTAAACACTAACAACAGCAACCATTTTGCTACATTTTGTTGAAATTCACTGCCTAATTCAGTTAGTCAACTCATCATCAATTTCCCTGTAACGGCCTGTAAGTTGACCTAAGTGTTGGCCCGACGGGAGCCAGCCGTCAATCATCGAAGAGTAACGACGACGCAACGGCGAGCTTCAGCTACGAAGAGCTGAGCTGAGCTAAGCTAAGCTGAGCTAAGCAAAACTGGAGTCTGTCTGAAGCGTTAAGGGCACCGCGTCAGAGACGCGAACGAGACCGCACTTGATCGTGTCATCAACAGGTCAACCACCACTCAGCAGGACTCGGTAAGTGGTCCCTCAGCGAAGTGTGCTTGCGTGCGTGCTTACGTTGCCTCGGCCGTGGGCGGGGTAGCGGAGAGGAACAAACGTGGAGGGGAACAAGCGGGGAGCGGAACAAACTTCCAGGCGACGGCTCGACCGGCTGGCCCATGGAGGAGTGCAACAAGCTCGGCCTGCTTGCGACCCACATCGACAATCTGGTCGCCGAGGAGCTGCACAAGGGCAGCAACATGTGCGAGCTGTCCCAACTGGTGACGACGCTCATGTCGCGACACTACGCGCGATGGAACTGGGTCGTGCTCTGCGGCGACAACTACAACGTGAGCGTGGACGGCCGCAGGAAGCAGGACGTCATGCTGTGCCGGCGATACGCGAACCGGCAGTGCCTGATCGTGCTTCGGGGCTCACCGCTCGACGCGTACCGCGAGGGCCCCGCCGTTCTGTCTGTGCTCCGGAACAAGCTGGAAGGCGGCGGGTCAGTCGACGCCGACGCCATCAAGAAGATCGTCGAGGAGTCGCGGGGCGAACCGCGTCACCTCGCCGAGCTAGTGCAGGCCTACTTCAAGGAGCGCTACCCGGATGATATGTGGACGATCCTCGTCGGCGACGATTTTGCCCTAAGCCAGCAGGCTGATCGTCTGCCGCTGTTGACGTTCTGCGCGAACGTCGGCCACCTGAATATTAGCGTGTTCAAAACGCAGGCCCTCGGCTCTTAAGACTCGGAAAAACTACTGCCATTCGAGAGCAACACTTCTCTCTTCTCTTGGCGCACTAGTAACTGTGGCCAAACATCGTAGTCACGACGACGACGATTCCTTGCAGCGTCAATCCGCTAATGTGTGTTTTTTTGTTGTTGTTTGTTTGCTGCTGCTGCCGCCGTTGCGCTCTCTCTCTCTCTCTCTCCCCCTCTCTCTCTCCCTCTTTCTATATATAAATATATATATATTTTTTACTGTTTGTGGAAATATATTCATTTATTGTTTAATGTTATGGTTATACAAAGAAATGTGAATGACTTATTACACTTGGGCTTGTGAGGAGTTATATAGAAAATATTGTGATGATTTATTAATCATTTACAATACGTTTGCACACTCGGCAGTGCTCGCCTTAATAAAAATGGTGGTAAAAAGGTGTCACGTGAAGTTAAGAGTCAGTTGTCCGTGTCCTTGCTTGATGGTAGCCCCCGCTCTTATGAACCCGGTGCGAGCGGTATATCCTCAAGGTTCCTTGCAAAGTTAAAACGGTGAGATCCATAAGATTCCTCTTCGTGACGCCGAGCCCCAAGAGCGTCCTCGCAGATTCGGAGTCCCATACACCACTCATAGAGATAGTGATGGATCCGAATCTGCGAGGTTTTTGCGGGTCGGGGAGCGCCGCTCTCAGGAACTCGACATCATATTTAGCGATCTTGTCTTGCCGTGCTTTTGCCAGGTCCCGGTTCGGGCCGCAAACCTCGGCATCTAAAACCCAGACCTCGGTAGGTGTTGTTATTACGAGGTCGGGCTTTAGACCCGGTGCGCCCGGTTTATATATATATATATATATGTTATGGAACGTTTAGCCACTACGTATGCATTCGGCTTCGATGTGATAATTTTGGCGGATGTTGCAACTGTTGATGATGATGATGATGACGACGACGACGACGACGACCAACGTTGAGAAGAGGATCAACGCATGCCGGCAGATGTGGCTTGATTTTCGTTTCGATTTGTCTCCTCACTAAAACGGCTATACTAGCTTTGTATATACTAGCTCTGCGTGTACTAGCTCTGGATATACTATATGTAGACTATGTGCAGGTAGTATATATATGAGTGTGTTGAATCTACTGAACCTCAACTGAAGCTAGCTAAGCTATTGGAGTGTCCATCGTGTGTCAATGCAATAATACGAGCAATGAGGAACCTCAACTCAAGCTAAGCTATTTCAACTCAAGCTAAGCTATTGGAGTGTCAATCGTGTGTCAATGCAATAATACGAGCGATGAGCATGAGGTTAAGCAGTAGAGACCGAAGAAGGATTTACATTAAAATATAATTTCAAGGATGACTTACATTAAAATATAATTTCGTGTCGCCAAGCATGTATCGGGACGACCGTACCGTCAAATCATCTTTGCTACATTAACATATAATTTCGTGTCGTCAACCATGTATCGGGACGACCGTACCGTCAAATCATCTTTGCTAGAATAAATAATGCGTTATGACCTGCTTAAGCGACACTTAATGTCACTATTGCAGCATTATAACTCGTTCGTATAGAATTGTTTTCAGATGTAAAAGCTAAATGGTAAAAACGTGCAGATGCCGATTGTACAAGCATAAACTCGTTTGCAGCACATCGTATGTGACCGGTAGGAGTTTACGGGTGTTTGTTTACAATAACGCAAATGCTATAACTTGTTTTTTTTTTGTGGAGGAGGGTTAAATGCAGTTACGCACTACTGCTACGTGAAAGAGTTTCCATCTCGAGCTGTGTCGGACTCGACCCCAGCGGATGGATGTTACGCCGCTGAGACCCATGCCCATATACCTAAACGCACCTCCCCCCTTAAACTTCACTCTCTGATGGCCCAGATCCCCATAGAACAGTGCTATGGGCCATCAGGAGAAGTGGCGAGTGCCCTATCGGATCAATTGGCCGGGGTCACTCACGGGTTTCCCCCACCTATCAAGCGCACTTTGTCCCAGCCCTTGCGAATCCGTTTGATTCAAGTTGCGCTTTCTTCAGCCGTGCTGGCCTCAAAAAGATTCTGTCTCTCCTTGCATCTTCTGTGCTTTGTTTTTAGCACTTCCTGTGCAACTTCCGCTCCCAATTTCCATGTTTGGGTCGAACACAGAATGTATTCCACGAACTCTTTTATACCATTTTGCGGGGGGTCTTGTCTTTCCCAATTCCCATATTTGAGTCGAACACAGGATGTATTCCACGAACTCTTTTATACCATTTCGCGGGGGGTCCTGTACTTCGGGATAGTTAAGTCCCACTCTGAACCATCTCTCACGAATCTTTCTAATTGCCATGGTTCTGGCCTCTTCCCATGCCTGGCACTTGAGGAGTGTGTGTTGTGGGGTGTCTCCCGCGGCTTCGTTGCAAATAAGGCATGTTTCTAATTGGGTGTTCCCTATTTGGTAAAGGTATGACTGGAAGTTGCCATGTCCCGTGAGAACCTGCGTTAGATAGAAGGTTAAGTCCCCTCCTGGCCTTGCTATCCACGCCCGTATGTTTAGGAGCATTAAGCTTAGACTATTTCCGGGGGCACCAAAGGGAATTGCGTCCCACTCAGCTTGCCAGTCCTCTATAGTGGCGTTTCTCTCTCTTTCTTTGTCGCTCTCTGTGGGTGTGCCAATATCCCACAGGCGCTGTCTTTCGGACGTCTTAAGGTCCCAGGGGATTTCTCCGACAAGCAGCAGAGCTGCCTTTGTGCTGACCGTTCTGTAGCCTTGTATTACCCTAAGGGCTGCGATCCGCTGTGTTTTGCGCAGAATCAACTTTGCTTTTTTTTACTTAAAAGCCCCGAAGAGCGCGATTGACTCCGCTACCGCCATCAGTAGTTTCCTTATACGAGCCCGCGGTCCGTGTATATTCGGAAGTATCCTGGCAATAGCGTTTGTTGTCTTTGATGCTTTTTCCGTAGCCTTCTTGATCTGACATAACCCGGTCATGGACGTGTCTATATATATATATATATATATATATATATATATTGGCGCAGAAGACATCGGCCTGCAAGCGTGGCTTACTGGCAAGGGCACAACTGTGAAAGCAGTTTGGAAGCTACATACGCATGATAGTGATGCTGTGTTCTGTGTGGTGGTGCGTGACGAAGATTACGCAAACTGTTGCAGAAATGAATTCTGGCCAGAGGGAAGCCTGTTTCGTCGCTGGGTTGGGGACGTCCCCTACGAGAGAATGGTTAAGGAGAGTTTTAGAGCGCCTGGCGGTCCAAGCCCCCGTAAGTGACTGACCAGTTCTAGAACTGCAAGCGTAGTGGCAAACATACCTCTACGAGTGCTTCTCTGGAATTGTGAGGGACTTAAGGGGGCAATGGATCTTGCACGTGATGACATGTTTAAGTTGGCTGACATTGCACTCCTCACGGACACATTTCAGCGGGACGAACTGCATATCAATGATACGCGGGGCTTTCACCAGCTGGCTGTCTTACCTGCGGGAGGTCGGGGAAGACCTGTGGGTGGGTTATCCATCTACCTACATAAACGCTTACCACCGATGCAATGCGTCAGAAAAGATGAATACTGCGTAGTGCTCTCCTCTGGGAGGGTAAACGTCGCTGTATTCTATTTCCCACCCACATTCGATTCTGCAGAGGTTGCTAAGACGGTAAGCTTTAGACTTTCAGAGTTAAACCTGACCATGCCAACTATCGTCGGCGGTGATTTCAATGCCAGAATCGATTGTGGGGCCAACGATGATAAAGGCGGGGTGCTGCTTCAGGTGATGGAAAATATTGGTCTAAGATGTGCAAACGCGCGCGAAGACTATACATATTTAGGTCACAATGGAAGCAGCACCATCGACCTGTTGTTTCACAACCTTGTCAGCCGTGAAATTGAAAGCTTCGATGTTCTCGATGAAGCGGCCCGAAAACACCAACCAGTGTTGGCCGTTGTCGATGTTCCCGGTATTTGGCGAGACCGACATAATCCGCCGCGCTGGTCTGCAATGACACGGATTAATCTATCTCTTTTGGACAGAGCGGTGGGCGGTCTTGAGGTAAGCCCTGGCATCGATACCACCTGTGACCAGCTGGAGAGGACGATGAGAAGTGCAGTAAAGTGGAAAAGGTTATGGCAGAAGTGATCACGCCCGTGGTACTCTCGAGCCTGCTACCTAGCCCACGTTGAAGTGCTCGAACTCCTGCCCCAAGCAAGAGCCAAACCACGAGCATCACTGCAAACCAGGCGGGACTACTTTGAGCGTAGAAAGGCCTATATAAGACTCTGCTTTGATCAAAAAAGGGAACACGGAAGGAACGACGGCTGCTTGAAAGAGCAGAACGAGAGCCCTCAGCTTACATCGTGCGACCTCGTAGTGACAGACAGGTAAAGAGCCACCTAACTAATCTTTTATTTAATCGTGACGTTGCGGCCGTGTTTCCAATCGTACAGCATCCGCTTACATTGGAGCAGCACAACATGAATCTGCCTTTCGGAGTGGAGGAGGTGTGCCAGGTCTTACGGTCACTCCCGAAGAGAAAGAGCCCAGAGGGGGCGGATGCCTAAAGTCTGGCATGTCGCCAGGCTTTCTCTTCTGTTCAAGGGAAAGCATGGTGATGACCATCAGGATCCAAATCTCTACCGTGGAGTGGCGTCAGAACGCACATTGAATAAGATTTTCTGTAAGTTGGTTATTCGGCGGATTGAGCACGTGGCTGAAGAGGCACTTCCACCGGAGCAATTCGGTTTTAGGAAAGGCCGAGGCACCCGTGATGCAATCCACGTTCTCCAGTCAGAAATCGAGTAAGCTGTGGCACAACCCAGAGGACATCTGTATGCAGTCTTTATTGACTGCGTCAAGGCCTTTGACAAAGCCCCTCGCTACCTGCTGGTTGAAGCATTCCAACGAGCAGGAGTGGGTGGCTCTCTCCTGAGTGTAATAGCAAGTTTCTTTGAGGAGGACACCTTGTTGGTAGACGGTGAGCAGGGTGTATTGGAGATTAAGCAAAATGTGAGAACTCCGCAAGGAGACCCGCTGAGCTGCATCTCGTTTACACTTCTCCTTGCTGACCTCGGCGGTTACGTCCGACAGGAGTACCAAAAAACCGTGGTGGTGATGTATGCAGATGATATCGTGGTCGCTCATCGCGACCTAGGCGCCACCAAGCGCATTACCTCTATGATAGAGGCGTTCCTTGTCTCGAAGGGACTTGAGATAAACACCAAGCGTGGAGGTCGATTGGCTGCCAGAGACGTTATACGTTGCTGGGCCAACCATTGGAGTTTGTTAACTCTTTCCAGTATCTTGGCCTTCGGGTTCATTTTACCAGAACGACGTTCACAGCGCATATAAACGAAACAGTACGGAAGGCACTTGTCTCTTTTTACGGGGAAGTAGGCAATGTTCGAAGACTGTCCGTTTTCTCAGCAGTGAGGCTCTTTATGCTTAAGATTGTTCCGGGGCTGATGTATGGCCTTGACAGGGTGTGACACCATCTCACACTGGCTAATTTTAACCAGCTTGAGAGGTGTTTCTTATTATATATGAAGCGAGTGCTTTGCTTGTCTATTCGAGCAAGGAGCCGCTGTGTGTATCTCATGTCAGGTTGTCCACCAGCTACTGAAACAATCCGACTAAGGCTGAAGATGCCGCGTACAGTACCATACGAATGTTTCATTTCTGAATGGGAAGCTAAAGTCGAACAGGCCAGACGGGAGGTCGGTGGTTTGGACGTTTTCAATGCCGTGCACCTTTGGTCTGGTCCTGCATGTAACAGTCGCAGCCTTTCACGAGGAGTACGAGTTGAGCACCTGCCGGTTCTGTCTCCAGAGGTGTGCCAAGTACCATGCAGTAGAATGCACAGCGCTGGACAAAACATCGTTGCACTACTTCTCTCGCCGAAAGCGTAAAAAAGATAGACTATTATGAAGAAACATCTTGAATTGTATATTATACTCAATCTGAGTAAAATAAATATAATTGAATATATTAAAAAAAAAAAAATATATATATATATATATATATATATATATATATATATATATTGTTATTATATTTTTCCATTGATTCTCAGGAGATTGCAAGTCATCCTTAATGAGCAAGGTTCTGGTTTGATTGTAATAGTATTGTTGAGCACACGTTAACCCCATCCCAAATTCACAGGATATGCTGTTTGCCATGCAGGCAAACGATGGAGCAAAGTGTGTCTGTATCTCAAAATTCTTAAAGGCGCTGCCCTGTTGCAGTTCAAACCCTGGGTGGTCTGGTCTTAAGTTCACATAGGGGCAC
>QVRM01001915.1:0-41826 GCA_003439945.1 Dermanyssus gallinae
ACGACTTTATCAAGATAATTTTATATAAACCATATTCGAGTTGTAATCGTTTTATAACAAAATAAAATGCGTCAGCGGTGCCTATATAGAGAGGATATCGTCATTATGCCACCATTAATCGCAGATCACAGTTGTGAATCAACAGTTTAACTTGAAAGCAGCAGGCTTAATTCCACTACCAGAAAGTGTTTTCGAGCCGTTAGGGGCAATCTGAATGCGTGGACAATGACCCCTTTAAGGGTAGCGTATCGAGTTATCAATCCCGGCGCGTATCACATCACGCTTGTCTGAGTCAGTAAATATATAAAACGGGGTTACCATCTACTATTAATTAACGCAACAAAATAAGGTGTAAATCTATATATATATATATATATATATATATATGTACTCGAACTTCAAGAAAAACAGCAGTCGTGTGATTGTGATGATTATACAGATGACGATGATGAATTTATTGATGTTGTTGCTAGACTTTTACCTAGGTATCAGATAATGCTCTGCGTAGTGTCGTTTGTATTTGTGCGTAGAGTACATATAAATACACATTCACAACTGCGACTGAGCTAAATTAACGCTGAACTTGCGATAATGACGATTAGTCGATCTCGTTGAACCGTTTCCGTCGTTCCGTCTTGATAATTAATGCATGTGCTCGTGGCGGTGGTGTTGAGTGATGAGGGAATTCGTTGGCGGGAGGTCAGCATTCGATCCGAATAGCCAATTCAATTCGCCTTGTCCCGGTTCGCCGTCTTCAAACTGTGTCAGGCAAGCACCTGCTCAACTGCTCAAAAGGTGCTATGTCTAACATTGTCCAGCGGTAGCATTGCTATGGCGGCATTTGCCGCGAAGAGACGGCTGAGTGTGAGAGTCATCAGGTATTGGTAGGCTGCTGCATTTCGGGACTGCCTCAACTGTCCCTGGTTTCTGTGCGGCGCCTGTTTGTCGTCGCCTACAGTGGGTTCATGGCCAGCACACCCAGTTGTTTTTGTCTCTGCTGTCGCAGCGGCCGACCACACTTTCTGGCTTTCTGACGACAACGACGACAATTCCAACGGCAACATCTCGACATTTCCAGATGTTTCTGTGCCCGCTGTTGGTTCTAGGCTTTATGCCGACTGATTCTTCGTTATCTTTGTCTTTCACTGCGTTGGTCTTCATCGGTCTTCGAAGTCACCTCCCTACAGTAAGCTCAATCAACAGTGACAGCCACGAAGACGATGGTAATGATGATAACAACAACAACAGACAACAACGACAAGTCAAGTCGAGACAGTCCTGCAGGACAACTGCTTCGCTTGTTGAGTCCAAACTTTATCGCCGATCATCAGGAACACCAGTGAATGGCAGCATCCTGCGTGGTGGATGAAACGAACTAGGAACGGCGAATCGGCGTATTCGGCGGCGTTCCATATACGTGCATGTAGTTTCAACACCGTATCGATGGCACGTACGCTCCTATCCACGCAACAGCAACGTGTGTTGGTCAACAACCCCATCACCAGGCGGCGCTAGAGATGGAGATGGAGGTCGCCGCAGCTGTACTTCAACGGGAGTTTCGGGGGGCAAAGCTTACTTGAGTCGCTGCTGTCACGCGTGTTGTAATGCCGTAGTGACGGAGGTCTTCATCCTGATTGGCGGCCGAGCCGCTGATTGGCTTGTCTAGACGTGCGCCGCCCGCGAAAGAATCTGCAGCAGTATCTGCGGAAGTCCGAGTCCGCATTGTTTGGCGATGGCTGACAACCACCATTCATGTGCCGGACGAAGTTCGAACCTGCATCTGTCAGCATTTATCACAGACATATATCGCCGTGCGTCCCGGGCGGAGCTCATTCCCCAAGACAGTACCTCACGTCGCGTCACCTCATCTTCCTCGTCTGGTTCGCCCTCTGAAATCTCTTTGCTGGCCTGTTCTGCGATCTCGTTCGCTCATTCTCAGCTCGTCTTGAAGTCGCTGGCTATCCATTCAGGCATAGTCATTCATCCATCACGCTAACATAGCGGATATCCGTCCGTCAGTCCGTTCTTTCGTTTTTCCTTTTTTCTTCTGCCATTTCTTCTTCGACAAGGCGTTGACCCGCCGCCGCCGTCGTCAACGTTAACAACAACGACTAACTCGTTTTGGGGTTGACGATTGCCGACGCAACCAATGAGACGCAATGAGGTGGTCGTTGAGATAGAAACGACCCAGACAAGAGCATCGCTGCGAATCGCAGTAGGCGTTGCAGAGCCGAGCAGAAAGACGGACGGAGAACACAATGCCTACCTACCACCGTATGTGCCCTATCGAAGTGCTGCCCGATCCCGTTGTGGGGCAGAGCAGCAGCAGCAGGAGGTACGGGGGTGGCCGGGGGGTGGCCGTAGCAGCTGTGACGGCGGCGACGGCGGACGTTGGCAGGGGCATCGTCGACATGTTCATCGTCGTCGTCGTCGTTGTCGTTATCGTTGTCGTCGTCTTCGTTACCTCTTCGGCGGGCTGGACAGGTCGGTAAGGTCCCAGCGACTCATGTAGATGGACGACGACGTCTCGCGGCAGAACTTCAGCGAAGCGCCGAAATTCAGCAGCGACGGAAACACGCAGCTCTCCGAAGCCGAAATCTTGCGGTAGCGGGCGCTCGTGCGCTGCGGCCGCGTCTCGAGCAGGAATAGTGTGAAGTCGTGACGCACGACGGGAGCGGCGAACGCCATCGCGACGACACTTCGCCGACTCGTTGGCGCCAGCGCAGAAGCACCACTACTAGCAGCAACTGCAGCAGCAGCAGCAGTGACAACAATAACAGGGCCGGCTGGAACGGGATCGGTGGCGCTTATGACAGGATCTGTGGCAGCAGCACTCAACTGAAGTTTTCCAGGCCGAGCTCGAGCCGTTTGCAGTTGTTCTTGTTTTTGTTGATGTTGTTGTTGCTGTTGTTGCTGTTTATGAGGTGACGATGCGATACGTGTCCTGCACCGATGAAATGACTGTTTATCAATAGAAACAGCAGCAACAAAGACACCAACGACGACCACAACAACAAGGCGATTGATAATCACACAGACAATCGGCGCTGCGAATCGGCACAGCAGCAAATTAAGTAGATTCGGTCGGCGTCGATTTAAAGAATTGATTGATCAATTGATGAATAGAAGATGATGACAACGACGACGACGACGACGACGACGACGTCAACGACACGTTAACGTAAGGTGTAGAAGCAAGGCGTACGTACAAATTCGTTCGTTCGGCCGTCACGTTGTTGTCGTTGTGGTCGCTGGGACAGGCAGAAATGGCAACGCCGTATTGACCTCAAGACACAGCGAATTGTAGCGGTAGTTATAGTAGTAGCGGTAGTTGAAGTAGTGGTTGACAATGTCGACGATGTCGAATGATTGAAGTCAAGGCCGACTCACAACCCGACAGGAAAACGAAACGATCGGTTGGTCGGTCTGACGGTCCGGCGGCTGGCTTCTCTGTACACTCAGTTGTTGTACGAGAAGAACAAGTCCTGTTGCTGCTCCTGTTTAGTCTGTCTCTAAAAGCTGAGTTGACGGCTCGAGTTCTTAAGTGAGAGTGTCTCATGATCGTCTCGTGTCTCTCGACACGTCTCCAGCCACCGCAGTCGCCGTCGTCGTCGTCGTCGCGGGTGCTGGTGGTGATGGTAGCGATGGTGCTGTTGTTGCTGTTGCTGCTGCTGCTGCTGCTGCTGCGTGGATTCCAAGCGATGGAGAGTCCGCAGTCGCCACTATGTTTGGCTACAAAGACGTCTGCCCGTCTGTTCCTCCGTGGCTCCGCCACGTTCCTCCTTTCTTACTCTCGCTTTTGCGCTCTCTACTCCCCCCCCCCCGCGCTTATAATAGAGAGAGATCTCTATTTTTATATAACTCTCTCTCTCTCTCTCTTTCATAGACAAACTTTTTTAGTCTCCATGTCTCCCTCAGACAGACACACGTTGTCGCTCTTCCCCTCACTCAAACAAAATTGTTTTCTTCTTGTTGTTCTCGTTATCGTCGTTTTACGGCCGTTGCTGTTGATGATGATGATGATGTCGACGACGTGATGATTTCATTAGCACTCTCTATCGCTTGCTTACTCGCCTGGCCGCGCGTCTCTCTTACGCGATACCTCCTTCCCCCCGCTCTCCTCTTACCCTCTCGCTCGTCTATGTCTTTCTCGCCCTCCCCCCCTATATTTGTCTCGCAGGCGTTCTTTTCTCACGTTTCCATTTTTATCACAGGCTGTCTCTCTCTCTCTGTCTGCGTCACCACTCACTCACTCACTCATTCACTGTCTGTCTAGTCAGGCTTGCTGACTTCTAGCAGGCGCTTACCTTTCAACCAGCAGCAGCAGCCGCATGGCACCAACATGAACATCATCATCATCACAACATGAACATCATCATCATCACAACATGAACATCATTATCATCACAACATGAACATCATCATCACAACATGAACATCATCACAGCATGAATATCACTATCATCATCATAACATGAATATTATTATTATCATCATCATCACAGCATGAACATCAGCAGCAGCATCATCAACATTAAAGCCACCGTTAGCAGCGAAACCAACAGCAACACCATTGGTAACAACAACACTGACTGGCTTGCCGTGGTGGTGGCTGCTGATTGTGTGGGCTGTTTCTGTCTGCCAACTACTGGTAGAGCCGCTGGCCGCTCCACTCTAATGAACGAGTGTGAGGGAGAGAGAGACGACGACGACGGAGACCACGACGTGTTGATGTCCAACCAAAGATCGACGAACTCGTCCTATCTCCGACCGGAGACGACGGGCTGGAAGAAGACGAAAGCTGCTGTCGTGCGGCTCCTGCTATTGCTGTTGTTGTTATTGTTTTGATTTGAGTCACTGTTGTTGTTGTTGTTGCTGTTTTGATTTGAGTTACTATTGAGGCTGTTGTTGCCAGTGGTGCTCCACGTTGGAATTAAAAAAACCATTCAATAATCAGCCAATCGAGGAAAAGCACATACGCCCAGTACTATCGTACTACTACCGTAGTAACGTAATGCTTATGCGTAACGCTTGATCTAAGCACACCAACCAAAAAGGATAAAAGGTAAAAGAAAAAAAAAACCCGATAAAGGGAGAGAGAGTGAGAGCTTGTTGAATAAATTATTTCCCAACTAACCACGGTATCCCCAGTTTGTGTGAGAGTGTGTATATGCACGTAGCTCCATGATTGCATCTTAGATCACTATTTCAGAGGGTTACAGAAGACAAATGTTCCGCTCTATTTTGCCTATATGGGATTTTTTTCTCTGTTATCTGTTGCGCTATTGGTGCCAGATGGAACCTTTCTGGCTATGCTCGAAAATGTTACACGTCCATGTGGGGGTCTTATAACAATAACATATTGTGTGGGGAGTTGCGTGGAATGACCGACCACAAACCCCAAGAAGCGACCTTTTTTCTAACGCATTGCGTATACAGTCCTGACATAATCGAACACAAGAAATAGATTACGCTCGGGACACCCGAGATACTCAAGCCTGCCATAAATGATGCATCCTACACACGATAAGCCAGGAAAGAAGAGGCGTCCACCAGTTCAAAAGCCTCCCCTTGATTACATCCACTAATCCAAGGTCCGCTCGCAACCTTCCACACTTCCGCAGAGGAGTAGCAACAAAGGTTCGGTCTTTCCTGTCTTTGTCTTCTACTGCTTGCTGTTACAGCTAGTTCTTGCCACCGTCGGTGTGGTGGGGCTTTTGCTATTGTTGTTGAAACGGGGGGTATGGCCTAATGCTGCCTAACTAAAGAAAAAATGAATGACCGGCTTATCGGAAATTGAAAGTCAGTGGCGATCGCTGCCATTGGCCAATCTCCAATCCGTCGGCATTGTGCATTCTCTTTTCCAGCAGCTCTCTTTCGTATATATATATATATATATATATATATATATATATATATATTTACGGAAGGGGACAATACACTGGTCCGCCAAGGAGCAAAGAGGTCACGATTCAGCATAATCTCGAACGAGTCCAGCTGCAAATGGCACTTTATACTTGCCTATTTCACTAGCCGCTGCAAGCTCTAATATATGTACTATGCTTACAGCGGCACTAACTTGTCATTTAATTGCACGGGCATATATATATATAATTTCAAAAGCTGCTTATTTTTATTTATCTTGACAATCATGTATATGCATCAACTATAAGCTTTAACTGCTCAGATACACTAATAAATCTAGGTATATACAGGTAGTTCAATAAGTTCTTAGAATGAGCTTTTTAGAATTCGAATTTTGGCGCGCTTACACCGCTATTAGGAACTGCAACTTTTCGACTGCTAGCACTCAATATATTATGGTGATTGGCCGTTGCGATTTCGTTTGATAGCTTTTCCCGTGCAACGTATCGGCGTGATTTTTAAAAATGAAGAAAAAAGAGTTTCGAGTGGTTATCAAGCATTTTTATTTCAAAGGTTGGAATGCGACCCAAGTAAAAATTGGGTTGGACGAGACGTACGGTGACTCTGCGCCATGTTTTGCCACTGTTTCCAACTGTATTTATGTGTTAAAAAGAGGTTGCAGGAGCACCGAGAATGAACTACGTCCAGGAGGCCAAAAAACGGCAACTGATGAGGAAAACATAGAGAAAGTGCGAAACATCGTTGGCACAGATAAGCGAATGAACATTAAGGAGATAGCGGAGGCATTAGGAATTAGTTTAGGTAGTGTGCATTTTATCCTATACGAAAACTTGAAGATGAAAGAGCTCAGAGAAAAATGGCTGCCGCATTTGCTCAACCAAGGCCAAAAAACGCGCCTGTTTTCGCTTCACAGCGAAATTTGGCCAAGATGTCGAACAATCCGTCGGATTTTTGGCGCAGATTCATGACCGTCGATGAAAGCTGGGTCCATCACTACACTCCCGAGACCCAAGAAGCATCTTGCCAATGGTGTGCACCTGATGAAGGACCTCCGAAGAGCGTGCGGACAACGGCATTGACCGGAAAGGTGATGGCTACAGTTTTTTAAGACCAACGTAGAATAATGCTGGTCGACTACCTTGAAAGCGGTAAAACGATCACAGGAGAATATCATGCAAGACTGTTGGACTGCCTTTAGCAAGAACTCATCGTGAAACGGCCCGCTTTGCAGAAGGTTGTCCTGTTTCACCAGGACAATGCTCCTGCACACAAGTCCCGGCAAGCATCGGCAAAACTGGCCCAACTGAGGTTCGAACTTATTGAACAACCTTCCTATTCTCCAGACCTGGCCCCCTCTGATTATTTCCTCTTCGAACATTTGAAGAATAGTCTCGGTGAAAAGCGTTTTTCCAGCAATGAAGAGGTTAAGGCTGCTGTCAATGCCTATTTTCAGTCTAAAGACGCGGAATTCTACTTAAGAGGTATAAAAGCTCTGAAATCTTGGTAAGAAAAGTGTATTGAGCATCTCGGGGAGTATATCGAATAAGATAAATTTAAAAACATGATTTGGAAAATTCTTGGTTTTCATTCTAAGAACTTATTGAACTACCTGTATATAGCTAAACGTGCGTACTGCTTACGATGTGGGCTATGTAGCACGACAAACTAGTCTTCACGTCGAAGAAGATATTGCAGTAGACTAGTATTGTACAGCGAGTACAGTGGTATAACGATTAACGTATCGACGACAAAGTGATGAAGTTCAGATCCAGGGGACCCCTGAAGAGAAGTGATAGGCTTAGTTTTGGTGGTGCTTCTGTAACATGTGTCTCGGAGTTTACTTATCTGGGTGTTAAGCTAACGCCAAGCGGCACATCTCTCTCGGCCCGCATATATCAGCGAATGAATAGCAGCATCGTCGACATGACCTCAATCCCGAAACCATCCCAATGAAAGTGGCCTCGGTGGCATCATATGGTATCGCAATAATCTGGGAGCACATATCCGCTCAGCAGCTTAGTGCTCTCGACACGGTGAAAGCAACATTCTTTAGAAGAGTTTTGAAGAGTTTTTGTTTTCTTTAGAAACGCACAAAACGGGCTTACTTATACTTACAGGCTAACTTATACTAAATTGTTGAGCACGACGCCGTTCAGGACAATACATGGATAAAACCGCTCTTTGAAGAGCAGCGTCACGTTCTTACCCGCTTCTCCGTCCATGGGTTCCACCACAAACTGCCATCGCACTGGGTTTCATAACTTCCGATGAGTGTCGCTGCACATTTTGCGGCCTCATTTGCAACAAGTATCATCATGAAACATGTCGGCAGCGCCAGCTATGTGGGCTATTTTCCGGAGATGCATATACAACATATTCTACATGGGCTATCAGAGAGTGAAGCTTTAGGGGGAGGTGCGTTTAGTGGGTATGGGTCTCAACGGAGTAACATCCAACCGTTGGGGTCGAGTCCCACACTGCTAGAGATAGAGACTCGTAGCGATAATGCGTATCTGCATTTAATACCTCCTCAAAAAAAAACAAAAAACAATTCCAAGAGGTGGTCGCTCATGTGATGACTTCGGCGGAGGCGACGAACTTGTTCGACGTCGTTTTGACACTCTAGACAGCCAAGGAACGGCCAGGCGGGAGAGGTTTAAGCGGGTCTCTCGGGACAGTGGTCGAGACGAGAAGTCGAGGGAGGGGGTGAGGAGCAGTCTGGCCTTCATGGTCTCCACGCACCCTCACAGGACGGATCACAAAATGGCATCCCTCTATACAACCACAGGTAGACATGCGGGATGATAGTCAGGGATTGAGCTGATTAAAGGAAAACGGCAGAGACGCCTCTCCCACGGCTTCGAAGTAATGCCAAAGTAATATCGAGCCTGGGGAGGTGGGGAGGAATCCGTGTATAGTGGGTTTGCGAGTCTCACACTAGTCACGCAGGCTGCTAGTGGCGCATGTGCATCATGCATTCCCAAAAACCTCCCCGAAAAAAATATGTCTAAGATTAGCGGAAACAAATGCGGTTTCCGAGACTTAAATCAATTATATTTATTTCACTCAGATTAAGTATAATATACAGTTCAAGATGTTTCTTCATAGGACTCTATCTTCTTCACGCTTTCGGCGAGAGAAGTAGTGCAACGATGTTTTGTTCAGCGCTGTGCATCCCACTGCATGGTACTTGGCACACCTCTGCAGGCAGAACCGGCAGGTGCACAACTCGTACTCCTCGTGAAAGGCTGCGTTTGAACATACCAGGTAGTTTCCGAGACTTAACGAACACGTGTAATGTAATGGAATTAACAATTCCGAAATGTGATGTAATAGTTAAGAAGGTAAAATTATTTCTGAAACCACACATACATTATTTATTTATTAACACCCGGGCTGAGTAAATGTGTTTATGTTACATCACAGGATGAAAGTTTTTTCTTTAATATTATGCATAATCATCATCCTAGAGATAGGCCTTCGATTTTCACAACTGTGTTGCATAACCTCATGTTGCGGATAAACCTCTTCCCCTGAAGAACTGTGCGCCAGAATAGACTATTTAATTCCTAAATAGGAGCTTTGAATCGAATTCAATAACGTAAAACGAACGAATTGCCTTCTGTGTACATACGGTGGTGTTTTAGATGCAAAAGTCACAGATTTCAATGATAAGAAGGCCGCCAAACGTTTAGAGAATTCCGTTACTCTCCGATTAATAAGCTAAGATCAATAAGAGAGAACGGCATTCAAAAATTCACGAGCTAGTTTTAACAGAATAGTATGCTCATAAGCTAAATGCTGGTTATATATATATATATATATATATATATATATATATATATATATATATATATATATATGAACAAGCAAACGTAGGGCATATTAAAATATTTGTGTGCAGATCTTGCGTAAAAGTTTTGCATTAAACCTTTTACGATAATGACACATAACCCAAGGCCGGGTGCTTTCTGATCTTACAAAACGCAAAATAAATTCTGCCGCGACGTAGCCAATGTTTGAGGAAATTAAATAAATGTTTGTGAACACTTAGTGACTCATTCTAGGCTTGGAAGGATATGAACTTGTCGGACGAAACGAACCGAACTCTTGCACATACTTAATAGCGTGGTCCCGTGTACGCAAACGTAAAGTGCTTTAACAGAGGGCTCGTTTTTTATTAGGGGCCGATGATAAGTCATCGTAAGAATCCACAGCACTCCGTGCTGTGCTGCCATTGATAGATCCCACTCTGATGACACTGCTCGTCGTCTGTCCAGTAGCCAAATCCAGTACATATTGGTAGTAAGAATGTCGCAAGCGGCGAATCCCCGTAGATATACATAGATCAATAGATAGACAGACCAATATACTCTAGGTAAGCGACTCTCATCATCTCACGTATGAATGCGGGTGGTGTGAGCGGAGTACGGGTGGTGACGTGAATCACACTGCGCTAGCTGACGACGTGAGATGGCCCAGCTTGTCGCCGAGCGGAACAAGGACAAATGTGGTAACCACAGTCGTCGGGCTACACCAGCTACACACGTTCCGAATGGAAACATTCCGTACGCTCCGACCATCCATCTATGCGATCATCCCAACGGCAACAGCAGTCAGAACACGCAGACGAATGCGGCTATGATGAGTATGTATGGCGTGCCATATGCACCATAGACGTCTCTGTCGCCATCACGGCCGATTGGTCGACCAGTGCGAGGTCACCGAGTTACGCACTCCTCCAACGGCGCCGTTGTCATCGTGCCATCGAGTGGTGGTGGTGGAGGAAGGGCACGCACCACTGTCTTGCAGACAGACGGCAAACTGATGCTAACAGTTCGTCTGCTCGACAACGTCGACTCCGAGCCCGCCCAAACGGGCCCGTGCGGCGTTACCAAAGTAACGAAGCGCTTCAGTTTGCCGCAACCAAAGTTACGAAGCGCTTCAGTTTGCCGCAACCAAAGTTACGAAGCGCTTCAGTTTGCAGGCGTCTTGCAGGCTTGGTGCGCGGCTGTTGTTTTTCATGGGAAGGTTTTGAGAATGCACAATAATGTACATACGTCACACGACGTGATTAGCTAACATTGTCGTCTAGGTTTGGATCCACAACTCACTAAACCTGGGTTCCTTCCCGACCCCACTCCCCCGAGGCTCGGTTGTTAGATGAACGTGTTTGAGAGGATTTGACGCTAGTGCTTGAATGGGATGGCAGGAACGGATGTTGTTCTAATGCTGAGTGAGCAACGAAACAGCAATAAAGGACGAAGCAAAGCTACTGAAGCCATGATGTTGTGTGATGATGGCTGGCCGCCTGCAGAGAGGCCGGTTGACGGTTAGAGAACAACTTGTTATTGTTGGTCCACTTCGTAATTGACGTCTAGCCAATATGGCAAACGATAAGAAATTGTAGGTAGAGCAGAGGCGACCAAGCAAAGGGTGAATGACCAGTTGCTATTAGTGACTGTCTGTACTATAGTATGTGCCAAGGTAATAAACTAATTACCCCGCCGACACGGCGATGATCGAAAGCGTACTCCACTGTCAAGAAGAATAGGCAGACAGATAATAGGCAAGGGAGCGGCCGGTAGCTGGTACAGGGGTACCGCATCGATCTAGAGGTGGGTTGCTAGATGGCGCAGAGAAGACGATCCTCGGTTAATAGAAATAGTTATCCCGATAGATCTAGCTATCGTAGGAAACGACGACGCTACGGCGTTTCTAAACGAGAGAACGAGTGACTACCATAAAAAATCCTCAACAAGTCAAATCGCTTTCTCCTAGAGTACTAACTGAAAAATTCGGTACGCACGCACGGTTACAACGGCAAGGTTGCCTTCGACTGCAAGTGTGGGCTAGCAGCAGCATAAGACTCTAACCCGCTAAAAACAGTCATGTCCTCCTTCCCCCCCTCATCGCTAGAGCTTGGCAGTGCTACAACAATTCTTGCCAGCCTGCTCCTACGTCGATATGGGGCAAAGGAAGAACATTCAGATCTACTGAGGTGGAGATCGTTGATCCGAATCACTGTTGTGCACAAGGCAACGGCAAATATCAGCCCTAGCGTCGCCACGGGATGGGAGCAAGTGTCTCAATGCGAACATGCGTAAGTTGCCACATCGGGTATTCAAGCGTTTACGGCTGTGAGTGTGCACTAGAACTGCTAGGACACATCACTGCCCGAACGTCTGGTTTCAAGCGTATTTAGAGCTAACCTCTATCTAATAGGACACGTAGAGTTTTGAATTATCAATTAAAAAAGAGGTTGTCTCAGCCAGTTAAGTGAGTTGGCGCTAGTCATTAATTTTGTGAGTTAGTTCAGTTATACTGAACTCCGTGAAACATTGTGGATAGTCCGCAGTATCGTATGTGTTTAATAGCTTCTCGTTTTTTTCTTTTTTTCAGAAGCTTGATCCTACAAAGTCTACGGCGATTTACTGTGGTAGTCGCCAAACTGGTTATATGGATCATATTTTTGGTTAAGGAAAAACGGTTGGCTCAGCATGAAAGGAACGCATAAATAGTAGAATGCAGCTCATCGCTAGGCAAGCATTAAAAACGTGAGATGGAATGCTGAACCTGCTCAAGTGTATCGAAAGTCACTGCCGGGCTTATATGTGCATCGGTAAATGGACGCATAAGAAAGACATATTTAAATTCATGAAAAAGCGGGGAATGCAAGCAAACAGACGCATACTCTGTATACTTACCTGGCATGGCTACCACCAATATAAATGCTGAAAAGGGTACTGTTTTGAAATAGAAGACTGCAAATGTAAATATTGTGGCACATGTAATATTGACCGATATCACAGACTGCAATGCAAGGAAATAGAAGCTGGTTCGATGCATGCAGTAGTGAAAGATGTTATTATGATTATTAGGTAATATCTACCAATTTCTGGTGAAATAAACTTGTGTATAAATTAATGAAGAAAGGTACTTAACTTATACTTAGATGTTACACTTTTATATTTATTTTCAACAATCCTTGAAGGCCTCCATGGTCTAAGACCATTTTTGCACAATTATCACATAGTCCGTGGTTAAATGCCCCTTTCTCTGCTACGAGGCCTTTCCCTCTCTAAAAGTTTGTCTTTCTGCCCTTAAAATCACCTTTGGCTACCTAAAATGTGCCCTAAAGGCCCCTTTGTCTGCCTAAAAGGTGCACTTAAAAGCACCCTTGTCTGTCTAAAAAATGCCCTTAAAAGCCCTCTTGGCTGTCTAAAAGGTGCCCTTTGTGTGTCTTCTTAAAGTCGAAAGTTGTGCGCGCTGTTCTAGTCGATAACGTCCCAGTTTTGTGTTTTCCGAGGTGTTCTTAAACGCATTGCCGTAGTGAATGCACATGAGGCTGCGGCCTTTTTGACCTTAAAAGGGTACGATAGAAGGACAGCGTGCGCTGTTAGAGCCTGGGTTGTGTAGAAAGTGAGCTCCCCACTCCGGTCAGTCAAGCGAGTCGCTTATACTGGGGATGACTGCTCAGAAACTGGTGACTAGAGCCCCTCTTATAGGTACATTCATTCCTCCTGCCGGTTTATTGTATTTGGCCGTTTCTGGTCTTTTTGCGCGTTGGGCTCTTCTACAGGGGCGTTTCATCTTCGGGTCCCAAGGGATTATTTCGATATACCATGATTACTTAAAGGTCTTCGACTCTATAAGAGAGTGGCTTACGCGGTCAATCCAAGCAAAATTATGCTGTGTCGTATATGAGATAGCGGAGGCACCGTTTGGTCAGTACTTGTGCCAACAAATCAGATTATCAATACGGCCCTTTACTACTAACTAGTCTAAAGGGGTCCAGTAGGTGGGTAAGGAGATTTTTATTCAGCAGGACAGGACCCTATGCAATTTTGTGTAAATCGTCTTTGTTTCCAAAAATAAACGGCCTTGACTTAAAGCTCAGTAAGCACCCCAACCATACATATATTTTAGAGGACTAACTGAATGGTTGCACACACGGACACCGCGGCAGGGAGGCTCTAAGTTCACATAAGCTTATGTCTCTCAAAAATCTGTTTAGCCAGGAAAACATCATGTCTTTAAGGGAGATATGTAGTGGAGACAACATTTCACGGTTGTCGAGACAGAAGAACTCTCCCAAAACTAGATCAACTAGCTGACTGGTTATGAGTAAGAAATTATGTCTTCCGAGGTGTACCAAAATCCATTGCCACACTGGACTCACATAAGCTGCGACCTTCCTGGCCTTGAAAAGGTACGATGTGAAGTAAAGATGAAAATTGTGTCTATTATGATTATATAAACGCGTCTACTCCTTCCAAATACTTGTTTTTGCTGTGGCAGAAGCGGGAAAAAGATTTCGGGTTAACCTTCCACACGCGTGTATATTTTAGTAAACTTCATGTTAATTGGGTCTATATCCTAGTTATAGTAGCCACACTGTTTACTTACAATTAAGATACTACTTAATTTTGCTCAAGGTGTTTAGAAAGCCACAAATGTAGCAGCCCTTGATTGCGACGCGCGTTATTTAATTCTTTAGACCCATTACGACATTGCTCCTTTTTTTGGCCGCTTGCGTAAGCGCTTAGATAAGCAGAATATACCTTTATCATTTTTCTGCAACACACCGTAACAAGTTCTTCAGCCAGTTTCGGGTGTTTCGCTACGCAGTTACCTTTCGCTGTTCCTTTGCTGGAATGTCACTGAACTCCACTTTCAAGTCATTCCGATCCGCAAATACCTACCTGGCCAGACAACGTCCTGTCGCCGTAATACTTGGGTATAAGCAAGTTCTTTCCGCGTCATACACTGCGTTGAAAACGTCCCAGCTAACCGCAAAATAAAAAACTAGTCTTCTTAGCATTAGTCTTCTTAGCCCGAATGGAAAAGGAATCCGGTGGATGTAGATCCTATGCATAGGATAATACTAAAGAGACTAGTTTTCTATTTTGCTGGTAACTGAAACGTTCTCTGCACCTTGTCGGTATATATATATATATATATATATATATATTGCCGCGGGACAACCAGTCAACGCATGAAGGAACGGATCAAATTGACGTGTCCGGCGAATTTGAATGACACGCAACGCAAGCTAGCAAATGGTGAAAAGCCGGATAAAGAAATGTCAGGAAAAGTCGATTTGTTGGTCTTACGTTGAAGCTTTCACGTACAGAAACGTAAAATGTTGCCATCGCGTCAAAAAAATATAAAATAGCAATTTTAATGGGCATCATTTTCGTACAAATAATGCTGCGTTACGTATTATACTTGCCGAGTAACTAAGTTTTTTCGACTGCCGTTTCGAATTTAGTCTGTTTTAGCTAATAAAGCTCGTTCAGAAACATAGTAGCATTTTTTTGCCAACAGTTTTAATCTAAGCAACTTTTGCGCGGGCTTTTATTCGAAGTTCGCACGTGTGGCATAAGAAAAAACGCCAAAGCGGGAGCAGACGACCCGCCCCGAAACGCGATATGAAAACGAGGTGCTGGGTTCTTAAAACATCGTGTCACTTTATCGCAAACTGCAGATTGTACAACAACTTCGTGATGACCCGGTTTACAAATGCGGAAAAAGTTGACATGCTCTGCATTTATGGTGAAGCACGCTGTAACGCGAGAGCCGCGCGACGGTTGTACGCAGAACGCTTTCCAACTAGACTTACACCTGATAGAGTCGGTTACGTGAAAGTGGGTCATTCCGTGGCCGGTACAACGACACTGGACGGCTACGGACCACGACGAGCACAGAAGATGCGGAACAACTTATCCTTCAAGAACTAACAGAGCGACTGTGAGCATGCAGCAGTAGTCTGTGTATGCTGGAGTAGCTCCACTACTGTACAAAGGATACTGGCCGACGAAGGACTGCGTGCATACCTGTCTCAGACTTCAAACCCTGACATCCAGCTACGTACTGAATACTGTCGACAGCTTTTGGAGAAGGTGGACATACTACACAGGTTCCCTGCGTTAGTTCTGCCTACGGATGAGGTTTCGTGCAAGAAAGACTGTGCAGACGCGTTACAGAACGTGTTTAATGGTTGGCGGAGGAAACTTCAAGCACTTCTTATAAAAAAAAAAAATGCGGATGCGTTTCTGAACGAGCGCGAGTGGTTTGATTGCTGAAGCAGGTCAAAATGCTAGCAAGTATGGATGCCTTAATTTTCCATATGGGTGTCTAAAACGCTTGGTTACTGGGCAACTACGTAACGCAGCACCATCACTTTGGTACGAAAATGATAATCATTAAATCGCTATTGTCTAAGGATATTCATTTTTTGGACGTAATGGCAACATTTTACGGTTCTGCACGAAAAAGCTTCAACGTAACAACTTATCGACTTTTTATGGCGTTCCTTAATCCAGCTATTTGGTTTTCGCTAGCTTCCGTTGCGTATCATTAAGAATATGCTGGACACGCGATCGGTTCCTTCATGCGTTAACTGGTTCTTCCAGACAGAATAGCTACTTTTATAAATTTCATCCATAATAATAACAAACATAATGTAATATACGAAAAATAAATATAATATATATATGCTAAATTTCATCCTAAGTCTTAAACAAAAGTTTCCACCCCCTTCTTCCATTGGGAAAAAAGAAGTTTCTTGCCCAGTTCAAGCCTTAATGTAAGTACATACGGTTATGGAAGACCCTATATACAATATATATCGAGTAGGTACGCGTCGAAACCATATCGTTTGAAACCCGCCTGTGAAGTGCACTCTCGACAGTACCATATTTCCATAGACTGTTTGGAACGTTCTGCTTTTTGGCAGTTTTACACAATGAGCAAAATATCCGTTGGGGCTGTCCGTTACCAATGAGTCCTTAGTAGTAATACACCTGTCATATGACCATTCTATCACTGTGGATTCTAACGCTATTCACTGCTAAACGAATTTACTCCTGATGGAGTTGTTATGATGCCCAGCTGGACGCGTGGTATCTGTTTGACAGCTTGTCATCGTCTCTTCAGAGTCTTTTTCTAACCTCAACTGAAAAGATGCGAGAGACAAGGCTTTACCAGTTCACTTGTAATCGAGCGTGGCCATTTAGTGGTAAAGTCACGACGCTGTGCCTGACCTGCGAAAAGTAAATTTTCCGGTTGGATTTCTTTTTAATCGTCCGTCTGGTTTAATTGGGCATTTTTCTGCTGTAAAATGTACTGCTGGGGAAAGCCTGTATAAATCCAATATGAGAACGCGATAATCTGGTCAAACGTAGGAGCAGCATACAGTAAGCTATGATCAACCAACACCAAAAACAAGTTGTTTGATTATGTCTAGAACTTATCCAAACTTCCTTTACAAGCCTTGAAGTAATGGTCGCGCTGTTTTTCCGGGGCAAGTCGCGTTAGGGTTTTTTGTGCCGTACATAAGTCCATAACTAGGGCTAGAATTAAAAACATTTTTTAAGGAGGCTGTTCACAACTAGGGCTACTAAAATGTTACGTGTAGAGACATAGATCGACTCTGAGCCAGGACTTAGTTGTGGCGGACTTCCAGAAGCTGCGCTGATGTGATCCAGATGTCCGCTGTCCTCCCAAAACTCGCAGATCCTGTTGCCGGTAATCTTCTCCATTAACGGGCACGATACGGTGCACTGAGCGACTCGTCTGAAGTTTCAGCAATCGTTTTCGGGGCCCCTTTTATGCAAAAACGTAGAAATCGATTCGTTAAACGATAAAGGATCGCCATCTCAAAGCAACGGATAAATACTAACGAAAGTGGTTCAGTTAAACGTGAATATCGTAGGACGTTATATGGTATCCCGTCGGACGTTACACGGCACTTCCGTTTTGCCCCACGAAGCTTTGTGAAAACAACCTCTGAGGTAAACTAGATACCATGACCATAACAGGGCGTTTTTAAGCTAGATTGTTGGTTGTCTCGACAACACTTTAATGTAACATGAACACATTTACCGAGAACGGTGTCAATACCATAAATAACTTAAGGGGGGTTTCAAGCGGAAGAAGGGCAAAACACGTCGCATCTCCAGATTGGGTAAACAAGCTTTCAAAGCATCTTTTTAGCATTGATGCCTTTTCGACATGATATGCAAACGACTCTCTCCCATTGTACGCATAGCCGCTCTGGCTAGGCCGCGTGAATAGCTATGGCGAATGCGTGGCGCCCAGCAAGGTGATAGGTCTTTTTAAAAAAATGCTTTTTTGGGTGTTGTTTGTATGCTTCAGTCATGTTCAGTTGATAGAACCGTATGCGTGATGGCGTGGCTGTCATCTACCGGGTGTCGATGGTCTGATCATGTTGTTGATCGAATTTTTAAGTGAAGCTCGTTGAGAATCGATCACAAATCATGCCGCTGAGAGTCAGCGGCCCCAGGGTTTCTTCAACAGCCGCTAGGACCGTTGGGGAAACCCTCGGTAATTTCGCACTAGTTCTGCAGCGATTGTATTGAGAGATGCAATGACATTGTTTGAACAATTGTAAGAGTTGCCCTTTAGGAAATAGTAGCGCGCGGTATCGCGCACATCCCGCAATATACGGAGACATCAAAGGAGGGTAGATTTTATTAGCATTGCTCGGGGTCAGACAATGCATATCCTGATCAGCATCGTCTTGGTGGAAGATAGATGTGTTATTGGAAGAAGTGAAGACTATGGCACCAATGCTCTTTGAACGAAGCGGACCACCAGGGCCAGACGTACTCTCTGCTAAAAATAGTCAACTGAACAACAGCAGATATTCTGTTGAGC
Source organism: Dermanyssus gallinae (assembly GCA_003439945.1). Taxonomy (NCBI): domain Eukaryota; kingdom Metazoa; phylum Arthropoda; class Arachnida; order Mesostigmata; family Dermanyssidae; genus Dermanyssus; species Dermanyssus gallinae. Next base: position 18,571 of record QVRM01001915.1, read on the forward strand.
AGGACTGTTGTAATGCCAGCCACAATAGCGAGGAAGATGGTCTAGCCTGGGTCGCCACTGGCGCCTCGCGATGGCGCAAAAAAAACATCATTGACATTTGAGTACATATAAGGGAGATTAGTTAGACAGACACAGACTTTCTTGCAGCTGCCGCGTAGGGTGTATCATTTTGTACCAAAGGGTAGTTCCCGGAACCTCCAGCACCTGTCTTGGTTTAGTAGCGATCGTGTACCAAACTCAATGCGTCCTCTATCGCCTAAGGTCACAAAGTTAACTCGATTGCATTATTACGCTATATCTTGTAGTACCGGTTGTGTTGTACGTTCGAGTCCAAGAAAAAGACTCGTAGCTAGTATAGAAGCACCTAGGAAGCGACCTAGGAAGCAACCGTTAAATTCATCAAACAGCCTTAAGCGGCGCTATGCAACTGTCAAAAAAGGTGCGCTCTAGGGCGCTAGAGAGCTTCGTGGAATATCTCGCCTTAGCAGCACCGACAGCGACAACAGCGAAGAGGCTGTTGTTGTTGCTGTTGCTGCTGCTGCTGCTCGTGAAAGCGATAACCCTGGTGATGATGTAGACAATGATGGTTGTGTTGTTGACGATGGGATGCTAGCAATGATGATGATGGCGGTGGTAGTAGTAGTGGTGGTGGTGGTGGTGGTGGTGGTGGTGGTGGTGGTGACAGTGTCGATGCTTGTATCGGCGGCGCCGGCGCCGTGGCGAACCCAACGCGGCAGGACGGGAATATAGGGGCAGGACACTCATAGCTGATGTCCAGCTGATGGCGCCTTTGGAACGAAGCGGAAAGCGAGCTTCTCGACGTCGCGTCCCCCGACGACGACGCAGCTCGACGGCGGCTCCACCACCGTACAACAATAATAGCCGCTTGATCTGCGGCCGAGCGGCGGGGCAACGGTCGTGTCATCGCGACACGATTCTACATCTCTCGTCTATCTGTTGGTCGGTTGGTTGGTTGGTTGGTTGGTTGGTCGGTCGGTCGGTCGGTCTGTGTGTCTATGTGTCTGTCTGCCTGCGAGCGAGCGATCTGCGAAAGTGTTAGAGGATGATGTCTCGATGGGCCATCAACGACGTTCGACGCGTACGCTTTACTTGGCGGGCGGGAAAGCAGGCGGCGAACGGGCCCAGCTGGCGACGTCTAGGCGCCAGCGTACGTCGCCACCGTCTATGCCGCAATTTGTAGTTGTTGTAGTCGTAGTAGGAGTTGTTGTTGTTGCTGTTGTTGTTGTGGCTGTTGTTGTCGTTGTGGCTGTTCCTGCTCCTGTTGTTGTTCCAATCAATAGCGTTGTTATTGTTGTTGTTATTGTTGTTGTTGTTGCTGTTGTTGTTGTTGTTCTTCTTTTTCTTTTTCTTCCTGTTAGTGAATTGTCTACTATTATCGCCGCCGCGTCGTTTGCTGTTCTAGCAGTATTGATGATGTTAAGTGATCATGTTATTGTTGTTTTTGTCCACGATGTTGTTGTTATTGTTGTGCTTACGTCTTTTACTATTGTCGTCGTGCTTACACCTTTTTACTATTGCTGTCGCATGCGTTGTTGACGGTGTTTCTATTTTTGAACAAGTATAATGATAATTGAGGTACACACGTTTAAAAATGCGACACTTGATATAGGAAGTATTAATTACGTTTGATTTGGCGTTAATTAAGTGCCTACGTATGTGTCTGCTGTTAGAATTGGAATAAGACAGTCTAACAACGTTGGCCACATTGCGAGCCTGGGAGCGAACAATTTAATCGTGTCAAAAGAACATCTTGAGTGCAGTTGTTTAAGAAATATTGCCCCTGTATTCTGTCCACCAGTTGTTATCTGCGTTTTTTTGTTGGGGGCTCCCATACCGGGCAGCAATATGATCGAGCAGTTTGGGAAACACAAGGAACCTTTTCTGTGCGATACACGATACGTATGTAGATCGCACGTCGGTGAGGGTTAGCTTTCGAGCAAGCCTTGACTAGCTGAGTGATGAGTCGGCAACTGAAAGTTAAGACGTGCTATGATGATGTAGACTCCCAGACCATGCCTTTGGGAAGCTGTCAGTAAAATAGTTCCTCCCAGTGTGCACACGTCAAAATACGTAAACAAATAGAGAGCGTACACACTTCAGCGCGCAACGCTATCAACCGCAGACTACACGCGGTCGCGGCGCAAGAGTCCGAGGGATGGAACTGGCTTGAGGAAATAGCTTGGTTGTTTTCTTTGTTGCCGTTTTTTTGTGCTTTACTCATATGGTGCCGTCTCGACAGTTTCCGCTTTTTCACAGTCATCCTCACGAAAAACCCAAACAACCGATAGCCGCCTTGAGGGGGGCCAGGTCGACGCGTGTGTCAAGACGACGCATTTACCTACTGAGACGCCTACATACCTCGAACAGTTCGTCGTTCATCAACGATTGAGCCAACGGAGACGGCCTAGCTTAGGGCCAATGATTGTAAATAGCAAGGCAACATAAAAACATAGAAGGGCGTGGAGTGTAAGAAAGCCGAGTGGGGCGGAGAGGGAGGGAGGGATGGTTGAGGTCCAAGCATTGTGCCGCATCTCGTACCACACCCCATGAAGCGGAAGGATAAACTGAAACGTAACTGTAAGTCTATTCGATATAGACGGCCGCAGTCTGTTTTCGCGTTCCTCACGTCGGCAGCAGCTAAAATATTGGAAACAAAAGTAGAAAAACAAACAAATATTATAAACACAATCATGTGAATAAAATACTTACATATGAATATATTATTATTTTTATTAATATTATTAATATTATTATGAGATGCCTCCGAAAACACATATCGACTATCTAGTTTGACATGTTCGCGTTTCCCCTCATTTTTTCCCTGCCATCGTATTATTATTAATATTTATATGCATAGTCAAAAAAAATTATTACTATTATTATTGTAATACATGTACATATTGATAAAATAAACCCTTGTTTAAAAAAAACTATTATTATTATTATTATTATTATTATTATTATTATTATTATTATTATTATTATTATTATTATTATTATTATTATTAATACTATTACTATTAATATAATATATCAAGAAAATTTATTATTTCATATATACATGTGAATGTTTAAATCCACGGTGCCGATAACTCACTCCTCATCTATCACTCGTGTCCGAGTGGGAGTCTTGCCCGACCCCTGACGCGAAGACGCGGGTCCATCCAGTCTTTCATAGTTCCGAGCACCGAAATCGCGTTGCCTCTCTGAATCTCTAGGGAAAGCCGTTGGCAGAATAAAGTGCCCGCCCTCTTATTATTATTAGTATTATTTTATATTCAAAATTGTTTGATACAATTTCAATGAAACTAAGCCGACAACACCGAGATGTCGAAAAGTCAGTTACTGGAGATGTTGCAGACAGGACCGAGTAATCCAGCCTCAATGACAACAACGACAACAACAATAAAAACAACGACATCAACAACAACAACAACAATAACAGTAAGAACAACAACAACAAGAACAGTAACTACAACAACAACTACTACTTTTTTTTAATTGAATATATGTTACAACCATTTTCATCGGAACTACTTTCGTTTTACTTCGTTAAAAATTGAGATACTACTACTACTACTACTACTGTCACTATTTCTACAACAACAACAATTACAACCAACAGCGACAGCAACAACAACAACAACGTCAGCAACAACAACAGCCACGACTATACCCGATGACGACAAGCGTGATAACGCTAGTGATGATTACAACAACAACAACAACAACAACAACAATAACAACATCAACAACCACAACAAGAACATCAACAACAACAGCTAGTCGCTTCCTTTTGCTTCTTGGTGCTGCTTTTTTTCTGCCGCTCGCCTGGCCGCCCACCCAGCCGCCCGCACCGACTCGGTTCGGTCCGCTGTCGCCACCTTCTCGAGCCGAGACAAGATGGGACAACAAGATGAGGCGGCTTGCGGGAGCACAACGCACAAACAAACGGACAGCCGACCGCGCGTCCGTCCGTCTGTCCGTCCGTCCGGTCAGCCGCCTGCCGGTCGATTACGCCGCCGCCGCTGCGGCTGTTACTGTTGTTGTTGTTGTTGCCGCCGCCCCCGCCGACATGGGCAGCGTACTTTGAACTGGCGCATCGAGTCAAGCTTCTCGCTCTAGACGTTGACAAAACTCACACGAGACGAAGACACATATCCGTCTTCACACGCAGACACCTATACGCTTAGATGTATATATATATATATATGTACGCGTATAGGTGCGCTTCGTTATATATATATATACGCGTATAGGTGCATTTCGTTATATATATATATATATATATATATACGCGTATAGGTGCGTTTCGCTATATATATATTAGCGTATAGGTGCGTTTCGTTATATATATATATATATATATATATTACGGCAAGTTCTAGTACTTTGAGTTTGGCCGCTAGACCGAAATCACCAAGGTTTTTCGGTTTGATTTGTTTAAAAACACCATTTATCAGCTACAAACGGGTAGTGATATCATGCCAATCGGTAGCGGCGTTTATGGTTTGAGTTTGATTCAAAGAACGGAAAAAAAACGAGTTTTGGCGATTTGGAAAGACTCCGAAAATAGAGCAGGTGGAAATCTTCTGAGCTGCTCATGGTGATCAAGCAGTGTCCCGAAACACTGTGTATCAACGACAAGAACAGATAAAAAGTACATTAAAAAAAGTTTGTGATATCGTCCTCAACGGGTATCAACTGTAAAGAAGATAGCTGCGGAATTGGGGATATCTTATGGATCAGTTTTAACGGTCGTGACCAATTTTATGCGTAAGAAAAATAGCAGCGAAGCTCGTTCTAAAAAATGTAGAATTTGCATCAATTGAACAGCCGTCGGGAAGTGTCCGAATTGAACGTTCAAGCAATAGTAGAAGGCACTGGACTGCTTCAGAGAGTGACTGGAGAAGATATATGGTTACGACACCGAGACCAAAGCCCAATCCTTTCAGTGGTGCTTCCAAGGAAAAATCAATCGAAGAAATTCAGACAGAGCAGACTTAACACCAAGGTAATTATGATTGTATTTTCTTTGACTTTAAGAAAATCACTTTCTTCTCCATCGAATGTTTGCCACCTGGATCTATGGTCAACAAGGAATACTACCGCAAAATGTTAAACATATACGCCTAACGCACGAGGCCTGACCTCTGGGCAAACAATTCTGGGATCTTCTATTACGCCGACGCACTGTTCGTTCAATTTCTATAGTTCCGTAACCACTCGGATCTGGTTTCGTGCTCTTTTTTCTCGAAGGCTTCGTAAGCTGAACTTATTCGTTGGTTTTACTGAATGAATTTGAATTATGTCGAAACGGATCGCGAAAAAATCCACTTACCGGCAGCAATGCTGATAGTGACTTTAAAAATGGCCCATCACCGCTACGGAAACTGTCCGAAATATTTAGAGCGCATTCAGCGGGGATACTATTTTAATGACTTCGTGCTACAATTGGTTTGCCAAGTTCCGTATCCGGTAAGTACGGTGAATCAACTTTTACAATCGAAGCTTGTCATCTTGCGGAAGCAGGGTAAACTCACACCCTCGTGTTGTCTTTGTGGAAGGTAACGCATGTCTGTTCTGTTCACGAGACCGTATACTTTCCAGCACTTTCCACGTTTCACAATACCGTAACAGACCCATTTTTGTCACAGGTGAAAATTCGATTTATGAACGGACACTTGCTGTGGTGTCTGGCAAGCCAGGAAGAGCATTTTACTAGACGCTCCATTCTGCTGCGCTCGACCAAATCATGAGGTACACATTAGTTAAACTTTCACATGAAACCATGGTCCGAGTGGCGATAATTGTGTGACACACCTCGTGGTTATTCGCTAAGTCACGCATAGTCACGTGAGGATTCTGTTGCATGGTTTTGCGCAAGTGGTTTTCTTCGAGCGTAATAGACCTTCTAGAACAAGGTTCATTCAAAAAGCTTAAATTGTTCGAATGGAACTTGGCAAACTTTGTGTAGTTTTTGTGGAAAGTATGGTATTGGACGCTGCCACATACATGTGTGTGCGGAAATTTGCTGAACGTCCCATTATATAAAGTGAATTACAAATTGTGAGACCAGACTGTCACATTGTGAAACACGAATGATTCAACGTTCTACCAATCTGTCTTTATCAAGTTATTTGGCAGATTAGCGAGCGGCCCTTTGCATGGCTCCCGTTTTAAATTTTAAATTTCAATTAGCTCTATATGTCCGATATATGTCTAGAATTTCTGCTGTAAACTGTACTTTGTTAAGTGCTAGGTCTTTAATAAGTGTTTTGTCTGCGCACATCTCTAAAGCAAGTGTTGCCGACGCGCTCTTTGGAAGTCTTAATAAATGCTTAACTTAGCAGGCTTTTAGTTTGTCTAGACTTTTTAAATGCCCACGATCAAGTATGATGCAATTATAGAAAGGCTGTATAAGTACTTTGATTTTAAAGCAATGCATAGCTGTCTCTACGTCCACACCATGCATATAGTCTAATAAAAAAACATTGCAAACGTAGTTTTGCGAGGAGATAGCTTCTCGTATCTCATCGATATATCTGTTAAAAAAGAGAAAAGGGTTCGTGTGACGCTAGATACGGAAAGTGGCTAATTAATTTGAGTTGTCCTCCATGTTCTACTAGACTATGCTATCCGTGGTTGCGTATGACGTTCCACTGCTAAAGCGTCAGACCTTCGACTTTTCTGCGTTAATCTTGAGATTGATTTTTTGATCGCACCATTTCGCAGTTTCGTTGAGGTAAAACTCAAGATGAATGCGAGATTTTCCTAAAATGATTAGATCGTCGGCATAAAATGCAAAGTGAGTAAAGTTACGAAATAAATCCGCAAGTCTAGTTACGTACAAAATAAAACGACAGGATCTAGTTGCGCCACCTTGAGCTACACAGTTTGCATAACAAGCGCTTGCGCATAATGGCTGCCATTGTTATCCAAATGTGATTGTACGTAAATCTGTCATGGACAAGGTTAAAAAAGAAACCGTTATGTTGAACCTTATGCGAAGCGTGTCTAGTAAACGTTACTTTGGAAAGCAATGAGTAGTTTGAAAATGAATAAACGCGGCTTATCTCATTTCCTTTTAGAAAGGCTGTGTGATACATGGTCTAAAACAAATGCGACTGTGTCTGACGTCGATCGCCTCCTTAAAACCCTGTAATATTCTGCCGGAATTTTGTGTTCTATGCAAGAGTAAAGTCTACCAACGATAGGCGAGGTTAATACCTTATAAACTGTGTTTGTAAAGGGGGTTGTTGGGTCAGTTGCATCCTCTTTTTGCTTAAATATAGTTTTTTATTTTTTTTATCTGAGAGGTGTCGGAAATGCTAATGCACACACTCCCCAGACTTTTTCGCCATACATCAGGTATATTGCCTTGTTAACTACATTAGTTGTATAGTTTTGTCACAACAGAGCACATTACGTCAATATCTGACTTCAGATGTTCGTTGAGAATACGATCAGCCCGTGCCAATTTCCCGTTCTGCTTCGATATACTGGCGGCTCTGACTGTGTATTTAGTAAAATCGAAAACTTCATCTGAAGTTTTCTAAAACACCAAGTCCTGATCTGGTAATACTTGACGTCCCTTGCTAATATAGTAGATTTGTGAAATGGGTCACCCACTCGTCTTCATTTATCAGTGCGATTGAAGGCATTGGTTTCCTTGGAAGAAGTAGCCATAGTTTCTACACGCTTGCCGAGATTGGCCTAATGTGTTTTTGTGTCTCGCAGTGCCGCCTCTTCTCTTTCTTTATATTTCTAAATAGTGTTCGTTTTAGTTCCGCCAGCTGTAGATATTTAGTTGGCATTGCGGCTTTGTGCAGATTCGCTTTATTTGTCGACACTCCCTGTCGAACCACGGCTTTTGTCTCTGCAGCCTCACGTTTTTTGGTTTTGCCACCATGCGCATACACCATTTAATTTTATTTTCAATGTGGTTTACGTCATCTGTGCTGTAGGCCATTTGTAGTGCTGGTTTCAGTATATGGACATTCAATGTGCGAGAGGTTTGATCTATTATAAATGTGGTCATTTCTTGGCTTCGGTGTAACTTGAACTCCACTCACATTTAAAATCACCACCTATAATTACATTTTGATTTACTTTGGTGCAGATTTACATGTCCTGTACCTATGTCCTGTACTATTTGATGGATGGACCGTTCTGATAGGCTATAAGCGCATATAAGGTAGTAATCAATCAGTTCTGGATGTCTGCCTGGCGGTGGTATGAAGGGGCTTTGCGTACTCCCCCGTTCACACGCTTATGCACACACCCCATTTTAATCGTTCCCGGCTCTCTAATTCAGCCGCTAGTCCTTCAAATACTTTGTGATGCAAAAACCTGGGGATACGTTTTAGATGTTCCGGTTAAAAAAATGTCATATTCCTCAAACATGTTCTCTCCTGATGTTCGGCACGGTTTACTTAAGGACTCTACTTTCCACAATATACATTTTAATAACATTCATATAATTTCGTCTTTCGGACTCAATATCGAGTAATTTACACGTTCCATTTTTTCATCGTTTATTGTTGCCAGTGCCTGGCCTGCAGCGCTTGGCACCGCTGCAAGCTCCCATCTCGTTTACAGCATTATATGCTCTGTATGGTTTTAACCGTGTCTTCCGGTTCCGGTCCGTAATTATTAAACACTATTTCGAAAGAAGAAAACAATCTTGAAAAATAGCTAGATAGAAGATTGTTCCATTTGTCTTCTCACATCAGTTTTTGCCATATACCTTATAAATAGGAGCCGCATTGCTCTCTACGTCGATGTTTTTAAAGTCTTGTCGTTCGGTAGGTGTTTTGTTTAATTCATTCGGGGCTGACTCTCAGCCAAGATTTAACGTCCATGGGACTGCTTTTTGCATTGCTTCATAGACGGGCCCCCATAAATACAAATGAGCAACGGTGGGGCTCGAACCCGCGAATCTATGTGTCTGTCTCCTCCGGTCACGAGGCGCAGACGCATGCCACTACGCCACCGGGCTCGACTGATGTTTCAATACACCTAGTCACTTTGCTATTATTGGCAAACATAACTTAAAAACATTTTCTTTATTGATATGCCCCGTTACGCCTTTGCTCAGTTTTATTTCTGTTACGCTTGGGAATCACTACCAGACTGCAATCTCTCAATAAATAAGGCTTGCCATCACGGAGCAAATATAAGAGCATAAAGTGATCATTTCGTAAAAAGTCGCTTCCATGTGCTTTTCCATTTGACATTTTTTTTATCGACTGAATTTTTCCTTGATTAAAATACCCAGTGCTGCTCATTCTCTAGCCCTCTCTGTTTTTGGTCTCAAGGACCCTTACACCTAATTTTCCTTTTCGGAATTGTATACTTTCTTGACAAAATGCCCTCAAAGTACTATAGCCGTTCTCCTATTTCTACGGGGAAGTTCTTATGTGCAGCGCGCGACAAGCAATTGTACGGGGTTTTCTCTGCCTGAGCTACTAACTGGCATTTTTTCGTTACGTAGTATATTTCTTCCTCCTCGTTATATGCTCTTCTTCTTAAACATTCTCGCTGCCAGTGCTGCCAAAAGACTCGTCACAGAAAGCTTAACGTACTTGTCAATAGGCTTTCAATCTTGACTGATCTGCAATATTTATTAAATAAAGCTCATGTGCTTCAGTCAGAGATAGAGCAAGCTGTGGCAAAGCCCGGAGGCCATTTGTATGCAGTCGTTATAGGCTGCGTCAAGGCTTTGGACAAATCACCTCGAGATCTCCTGGTGAAGTCATTCCGATACGCAGGGGTTAGTGGCTCTCTTCTGAGCGTAATTTTCAGCTTCTTTAATGAAGACACCTTACTGGTACCAGGTGAGCAGGAAGTGTTGCAGGTAAGGCAAAATGTGGGAGCCCCGCAAGGCGACTCATTGAGCTGTGTCTCATTCACTCTTCTGCTTGCCGATTTTGTCGATTATATTCGACAAGAGTTCCAGAAGGTCACAGTTGTGATGTACGCAGATGACATAGTAAACGCTCATTACGACCTGGGTGCCATCAAGCGCATCACCTCTCTGGCAGAGGTGTTCCTTGTCTCAAGGGGGCTGGAAATAAACGCCATGAAAACCAAGGCTATGAAATTTACAAGAGGAGGTCGATTGGCTGCTAAAGACGTTATACGTTGCGGCAACCATTTTTAGAACTTGTCAACTCTTTTCGGTATCTGGGGCTTCGGCTTTATTATGCTGAAACGACCTTCACTGCTCACATCGTCGAGACAGCGCGCACAGCCCTAATTTCTCTTTATGGAGAAGTAGGCGATGTCCGGCGACTGTCCGTCCCGACGGCAGTGACGCTTTTCTACCTCAAGATTGCTCCAGCGCTGATGTTTGGTCTTGACAGAGTATGGGAACACCTCACTCGGGCAAACTTTGGTTTGCTTGAAAAGTGTTTTACAATGTAATGAAGCGAGTACTTTGCCTGTGAATGCGGGCAAGGAACCGCTTTGTGTACCTAATGTCAGGCTGTGCACCGGTTGTTGAGATAATTCCATTGAGGTTGAAGACGCCGCGTACAGTACCATTTAAAAGCTTTATCCCGGAATGGGAAAATAAAGTTGAACAAGTCCGACGAGAGGTCGGAGACCTGGATATTTTCAGGGCCTCTCACCTCTGGTCTGGTCTTGCATGTGACAATCGCCTTGTCTATACCAGATACCTAGTTTATGGCTATCGTCACCTGGTTTGTCCGAAAACGAGCTTCCACGAGGAGTACATCGAGTGCGTCTGTCGACTGTGCTCTTAGGTGTGTACGAAGTTTCATGCGTCTGCCTGCCTGGCCCTTGCAAAGAGATCACTGCACTGCCTCTCACGAATAACATGCCGCGAGCAGCTGACTGTATAATTGCGTAATCTGTATAAGTGTTTATGTTATATGTATACTCAATATGAGTTAAATATGATGATGATTAAATCAAATTCTCTCTTTCCTCTCGCGTTTAGCCAACATTGCGCTAGAGAGCAGGGTTACTAATTCTCTCCACCAACTCTCGGTGATGAGAGAGCAGTGTGATTTTTTGCAACTAACTCCACCTTAAATATGCTCACTCTCGGTGAAGTAAAATTAGGTCTACCCCACTGGACCTGCCCGACCTCCACATGCCCTAGCCAAACGATTGAAAACCGTACAAACCTTTTAGTTCTAATGGTTTAAGGGCAGGGACGTCCCCGCCAAGCTAAAACAATATAACTTTATCCTTACAATTCTCGAGGGTTATACAATTCACAGTTTCATGACATTTGCAATAATTACGTTAACTACTAAAGGAGTTCTTCCCTGTTTCCTGTGAGATGGGGTTCCACCATTATCCTTTAACGTGTGTGGCAATATAATCGTATGCATGGTCTTCAGTGAACTGTCGTCCGTTGAGAACAGAACGGCCTCTTGTCCTGTTTTGACCACTTTCAGAACACACAACTTTGCCTAAGCCAGGTCGTCGTTTGGTAGTTCTTCTTCTTGCGCGACGAGCTTTCTCGGTTGTTTTACTGGTACCCTTTATATTCAACGGAGATTCAACCGGCGATACACGCGTACTACGCATACAGCGCGTTCATCCGCCACGCGATCTGCGTGCAGCACTGTATGCAGGTGGGTGGAGTAGAGCGGGTCCTTCTTTCTCTTGCCGTTTCGTTGGCATTAGTTGCACTGGCATGACCGGTAGCTACTGCTTCTGCTGCTCCTGCGCCGGGCCTGTTTTTAAACAAGATAGTGTCTGTCTATAAGCGGACTCAGGCCGGGGGCTCTAGCCGGGGGTTTGATATCATGGTGATGATGGGGATGGTGGTGGTACCGGTGACGTGTGTTACTTGTGATACTGGCTGGTGGCAATAGTGATGGTCCTGCTGATGATGAATAGGATGATGTTGATAATCACTTTTGGGCGAATGATGATGATCAGGGTGAGCTAATTATGATGACGCTGACGCTGATAATTGATGACAGATGTTACACTATACTGATACTGATGATGATGATTGAGGGGGGGGGGGGGCTACAACGAGGACGACCGTTCTACTGATGGCGATTGTAGTGCAGGTGAACATTATGGTAATGGTGGTGATGGTCACAGAGGGACGGTGACATTTTATGATGATGGTGATTACTGTTGAAGTAGACTGCACTGCGCGCAAAGTTAATTCGCACGAAAGTAAAGAGCAATGTTTCACATTAATCGACTCCTACAATATTAAAGGTTGCTTTGCCCACGAAACCACGTCCTGTGGATTTTTCTTTTTGGAATTTCCTTCTGAATTCTAAGCTTGGCGATACATTCCAAGAGCTACAAAGGAACACATTCGCACCCGTCTAAGATATATCTATTGTTACTGTGGAGAGAATCAAGAGATAGCTGCAAAAAGTCTAATGAAATGCTCAAATCTACCAATACCTCAGACGGTCTACCTTATGGCCGTGCCCTTTTCTGGTTATACTCTTTCAGTCTTGAAGGACTTCGTACACCCAAGAGCGTTTCAGCTCTAAGATTATCAAGCAGATATCTGTCAAAATTCAGACTGATGCAAGGTCGCTTCGATATCTTTGAAACACGGCTGTTTATCAGTTAGCACTTTGCGCAAGCTAAGAATTGGCTTTTTAAATTAAGAAGTGTGGAACGCTGTTGTCCGTGGCACGAAATTACCGACTCCTACAACTGGCGTCACGCATGTCAGCATCCCGGTAGGTTTGCTTCAGAGGACAAAACCCTTCTTTCAGCGCAGTGCTTAACAGAAGGATCTATGCAGACTGACTTTTATTTATATTGGCATGTACAATATACATGTCATATTTATTCACTTAGGTTGAGTAGCGATTATAATCACAAATACATCTCTTTAACAACTATAAGGACAGTGAGTCAAGACTATCACCGGGTGATCTGCATATGTATGGATACATACACATACACATATGCAGACACGGGCAATAGCCTTTTCTGCAAAATTACCTGAATAGTTATAATTGTTTGAATTTATGTAATAATGGAAATTTCAAGCTCAATGAAGAGTTATTGAACTTAAATAAATTTGCCGTCCGGAGAAGACGGTCCCATAAAAAATATATATACATATATAAACATATACATACGCATACATATATATACAATATATAAGCTACAAGGCCCCACAATGACGGCTAATTCATTTAAAGATTGCACAAGATTGCATTTTGCGGCATGGTATCTTCGGCAGTGTTCACCGCAGCGGCGGCATACACAAGTCTCACATGGTTCATGGAATTCAGCACGTTGACATAAAATGTGATGAAAGCCGTGTACTGCAAATCGTGTTATCACGTGCCTGTTGCTACGCTCAGGCCCCTTCCACTCCGCAATTCTCATCGCTCCGGTACTGAAAAATTCCGGGTCGAGCTTCCGGGCGGTTGCGCGTTGACGTATGAAGTCCCAGAGTCCGTTTCAGGAAAGCTGCTTTTATCTGATTCAGCTGGTCGAGGTTTCTGGGAGTCAGGTGCGCCCATATTAACTCTACTCCATATGAAGCCACGGGGACGATCTTCAGGTCGAAGAGGCGAATGGCTGTGAGGAGGGACAGGCGGTGCGGGCTCCTGATGGAAGATGCCGCTATAAGGGCTTTCTTGCATCTCTCCATAACATGCGCCGAGAACCCTACCCCATTTGACGGCATGATTCTTCCCAGATAAGGGAACTTATTAACGTAGGCGAGAGAAAAGCTACCGATATGAAGAGAGTCGTCACGCGCCCTCTACGGAACTTTAGTGATCCGTCTTACGAAGATGAATTGTTAACCCCAACTCTATAACGGCTGTGTTGAGCTTGGCCAGCGCCTGTTGGACCTGGAAACGGCTACTTCCATATATAGCTAAATCGTCTGCGTATAATAATACCTTAACGAGATCTCTACACCCCCGAATTCGTTTTGGCAGGTCCTTCAAGAGGGCAGTAAAGAGAAGTGGACTCAGATTGTCCCCCTGGGCAAACCCAGTTGTTTGCGAAAACGCCGGCAGTTCCGACACTCCATCGTCGATTGTCACCCGGTTTTCCTGTAAGATCTCTCTTATCAGGTTCAGCATCTTCGAGGGAACGCCGACTTCTGCCAGAATGTTGAGCACACGATCACGTGGAGCGGAGTCAAAGGCGGCTTTGAAGTCGACGAATACCGCGTACAGAGACTGCCTTGGTCGGGAGAGGGTTTCTTTGACGTCATCCAGGAAAATTCTGCTCGCAGTCTTTTCGTAATCAAGCACGACAGCAGCTTATAGCACACGCTCTTCTTTGCAATGCCTCTCCAGGCCGAGGGGTGGGTAGGGTCACCTTTGCCTTTTGGGATCACCAGTAGGGTCGCAATTCTCCATTGTGTTGGGAGAAGCCCCGTCTTGAGGCATTCGTTGAACAATGCTGTCCAACACGGAGCGAGTACAAGCGAGCTTCTAAGGTGCTCATTCCGAACGCCGTCCGGTCCTGATGCTTTGTTGTTGCACAGCCCTTGAAGAGCCTGCAGAACTTCCATGACCGTGAAGTCCTTCTCAAGTTCGCTCTGATGTCTTGTCGTTTCTTCGTCCCTAACAGCAGCGAACAATTGTGATTCGCGGGGGATCGTGTCACTCGATGCAAACATTTCGGTGAAATGTCCAACAAGGGTGACAGAGCTAATAGGACAGGAGGTCTGCCCACCGCGTGTAAGCCACTTGTATGGAGCTCGTTCTGCGTGTGTGAGGAAGGATAGCCTTCTGTTGTTCGAGATATAGTTTCTTCTGCTGAGTGTATGTCTTCCGGCAGATCGTTCGGAAAACATCAGCAAGCGGCTTAACGGCAGGTTGCAGCTCTGACAACAAATGGAGGGTCTTCTGTGTCGCTCGAGCAACGTGACAGTTGTGGTTGAACCAAGAGCAATGTTTCTTTTTCCTGGGGGAGCAAGTAGACGATTGAAGGATCTCCACGAGGCGATCAGCATATTGCTCGACGTCGATGGAATCGGGAATCGGCAGGACCTCATGCGAACGTTCCAGTAGAGCCGCAACGTCCAGATTGCGGGCCCGAGGCACTCGTCTTGGGGCTCTCGACGTGTCGTCATGTACCTTGAATTCTAGCGCAGTTGGGATATGTGATCGAATAAGCCCGCCTTCACTCAACGAATTCCTTTCTCCAATATAGTTTACTCTGTCCTCGCTTAAGCTGACCGCAAATAGATCAATGACCGAGCTCCCCGAATGGTTGAGGAAGGTCGGACATGACGCTGGGGTACTATCCAGCAACCATAGTCAGCTAGGGTATCACGTAAGGCTGTCGTGCGACTGGAGGAGGGACAATCAAGACGAGCGTTGAAATCTCCCGCGACGATCAGAGGGGCAGCAGACGGTAGCGTGGCCTGAATGCCGCCGACCAACTTTTCAACGAGTGCGAGGGTAGGTTCCGAGTCCGCAGGCCTTGCGTAGGCCGCTATGAGTCGAAAGCGGGAGCCTCGTAGGGCCACGAGGTTGTCTCCGACAAGGCAGGGGGTGAGGTCCCCCACTCTATGGTTGTACAGCACGGACACTCCACCGCTGGGTCGTCCGGAGCCAGCACTCTTTTGAGCCATGCAGTGGACGGCGTAGAAACCTGGGTAATCAAAAGGCGCGGTCGCCCACGTCTCCGTCAGAACCAGAATATCCACAGCATCCAGAGCCGACGGTGCGAGCAGCGCTACGGTTGCAGCGCCCTCGCAATTCCACTGTAATATCTTTAGCGACGTCCACGGCTCCTGCTCCGACTCCTGCTCCGGTGACGGCCGGTGGGTTCCCTCCGATTGTTGGAGACGCTGCGTCTGGTAGCGGGTTGCTGGAATACAGCCGCTAGGGCTTGGCTCAGAAAGTCCAGGATTGTCGGAGATGCCGGAAGCTGGTACCAATTCTTCGGGCCTGACCGATCGGTCCCGGCGCTCGGCCCGCTGCGGCGCGGGTTGATCAATCTCGGTGATCCTTGAAGATGGGCACAACCGGCAAACCTGACCTTGCTGTTGGACCTGGCATCCTTGTCCGGGGGGCGGGGGCCCTGACTCTCGTTGCACTGAGACGTCGCTCTCGATACCGGATTCGGTTGGGGCGCGGATGTCCAGTTTTCTTTTTTCGGCTTCTTGAGTTTCACCCCTAAAAAACGCTTGATCCACCTGGCAATGTTGTACGCGATCTTTTTGGCGATTTCCCCCTTGTACGAATATCGGCCGCTCTCGACTACTTGTCGTTGGGTGATAGTGAGAGGAAGTACTGAAAAGAGAGCATTGTCTTGCACAGCTTTAGCCGCAAGCATATCGTTGGCCGCCTTACAGTCCGAATAGAGGTACAGACAGGACATGGAGTTCAGACCCTGGGCGAGAGACGTGCACATTTGCGGCCAGTGCTTCAACCGCTGCCACAAAATTATTTTTCTCGAAATCCATACATTCGTGGTATCCCGCTTGCAGGAAAAATCGACACTGGCCCACTGGCAGCATTGATGTGCTTCTCCGCCTCTGCCACTATGGTATCGATGTCCATTCTCGAGGACGGACGCACTGACACAGGTGTCCCATTAGGGAGAAGTTCCTTAAGAGCAGGCCCAAGTGGACCAACGACACTGTCACCCAGCACCAACACAGATTTCTTTGGCGGGGGCAACACTGCGGCATTATCTCGACCGTCAGTGGCATCCAAAGGGTCCTCGCGCGGTTGATCGGGTGGCATTTGAGCTTGGTTACGTCTGAGGGCGGTAACCTCATGTTCAAGCGACTGCACTCGCCGGAATAGAAACATAACACAGCCCATGAATTCTGTCTCAACGTTGAGGCTATCCAGAAAGGTTGTGAAACGATCCACCGTGAAGTCAGCTGTTGCCACACTGCATACATGACAAGGCCAGCCAGCTGTAATTGCTGCACTGGGTATAGTCTCATCTGATTTCAAACATGCTGCATGGATGGTTCGGTTGCACTTTGAGCAGCTCAAGTTGAGCCCACCCTGAGCGGTTTCTTGGCATCTTGCACATACCAGACTCACGCGCGATTCTTTTAGGCGCTGGTTGAGGTTAGGCGGGGAGAGCGGTCGCTTTTGGCCGCCGGCATAGATGGATGTTCCATTTGTCACGCACTGTTGTTGTTGTGCCGCAGCTGACATTCCTACAGAATTTTTTAGATATGCTGGTCGCCGTTTAACACTGCAGTCTGGAGTGGCTCCACTTATAGTTGGCAAACACACGGTCACAGAAAACTCCGACAAAGCGGCAGCTATGAAAGATTACTTTGAGAGCGTATATGTTCAGCCGTCTGGAATTCCCAACACCGTTAATCAGATCCCGACCGTTCTTATAAATGACATTGTTTTTAACAAGGATAAGGTAATAGTGCACCTCAACAGCCTTAAGAAAAAATGCTCGCGGACTCCCGACAACCTTCCTCCAATTTTATTCAAAAGAGCTCTCTGTCAGCTTGGCTGAACCATTATCATTGATATTTACTCGCTCCTTCGAAGACGGTGAAGTACCGAGTTTCTTTCGGCAGTCCATTATGACCCCGACGCACAAAAAGGGTTCTCGTGCAGCGCCAGAAAATTACAGACCTGTGTCTCAATGTTCAGTACCTTGTTTGCTAATGGAGAAAATAATTGTGGCTGAGCTTTACACATTTCTTGATTCTAAAGACCTGTTGAACTCTTCACAACATGGTTTTACAAAGGGTCGATCAACGGGTACCCAGTTATTGGAAGTAGCTCATGATTGGGCGCTTGCCCGAAATCGCAACATCCCTCTGCATGTCGTTTACTTTGACTTTTCACGTGCATTTGACCGCGTTGACCATCATCTGCTTCTGACAAAGATGTCAGCGTTAGGTATCGGCCCCAGAATCATAAACTGGTGCAGAGCTTACCTGAGAGACCGTACATTTGTCGTCAAAGTTGAGAATAGCTATTCCGCGGTCGGCAGGTGTGTATCTGGTGTCCCGCAGGGCTCATGCTTAGGCCCCCTAATGTACACTACATTTGTACAGGATCTCGGGGTAATGCTTCGAGATATTGGTGTTACATATAAGCTGTATGCGGACGATCTCAAATCTATGTTGAGGCAAAAAACGACAGCAACATAGCTATACTACAGACAGCGATTGACACCGTATCCCTATGGGCAGAGGACAACCGCATGCAATTATCTTCTTCCAAATCTGCTGTTCTCAAGACATTGCCAGATACTACTCAGTATATGCTAAACAGCCAACCCATTCCTGAAGTCTCACGCTACAAGGACCTCGGGGTGATCTTCGACCGCCAAATGAAGTTTAGACCTCACATGGCTGAGGTTGTCAAGGCCGCGTCTCGAATATGTAATCTCATAATTGCGGTCTTTCATTATACAGGACCATAATGTGTACCTAAAGCTGTATCAAACCTTAGTGGTACCAAAGTGGACTTATTGCTGTCACGTATGGATGCCATTCTATAAACGAAATGTTGACCTTTTGCAGAGCGTGCAGGATAAGTTCGTGAAACGAGTTGCTCGCCGGTGTTGTCTACCACGCGAGCGTATCACATTGCCTAGTGTTAGTGAATACCAATCCCATGCCGATTACCGCATGTTTAAACAACTAGCGCGTCAGAAACTTATTACTAGGTATTTTGTTCTAAGACCAAATAATCTCCGGAGCGGCGTTTCCATCCACCCCCACGAGATTGCTCGGGTGGACGTTGTGAACAACACATTTGCCTGGAGGATTGCACGTCGTTCACAGATTCAAAACGACTTTGCTTCTATTGTAATACCCCATTTTTCAATAAAGGTGATATGATATGATATGAAAAAAGATGTGTCTCCCGGGCTGTTCCGAGCAATAGGAGTCATGTCTGTCCGCGCTATCCAGGTCTCAAAATTACGGAATCACAGTTGCCGTACTTATAGGCGGAGCACTAAAAGACTAGCTTGCGCTGGGGTACCGACCTTTCTATAGTCCAGACGGGCGCACGGAGTTACGAGGAGTCGATTGATATGACGATATCCGAGCTTCGGTTCATCATACTCTCATAACATGCCAATCACACAGAGCCATGACAAAAACACGACCGCACTCTATGACAGCTGACAGCAAAACTGCAGCATGTACAATATGAACCCCTTGACAGACTAGAGGCGAAGCTCCACTCTCGTGGTTTCTAAACGGTGACCGATTTCCGAGCATTGTGAAAAATGCAAACAGTTTGAGCAGTGGGCAGGCTTAAGCAATGCCCAGTCTTTAAAAGGGGCCTCGGGGTTCCGAATTTGAAGATCCTGGCCGGTCCTGCCATAGTCTCATCAGTGCTAAGCGCAGAAAGAACAAGGCAATCCTACTTTTAGATACACCAGGAGTCGGCCAGTTTAGAAGACGCTTAGCCCAGCTTCAGGAGAGTCTTGAGGCCCTGTGCGGAGGCAGGCCTGACAACGTACCCTTCTTGATGACGAGACGATTCGCATAGCAGTTGGCCTACGACTAGGGACAGACCTGTCAATGTGGTCACCCCGTTGACAAACTGGGACATCACGGCCTATCGTGTATCATCAGCGCAGGCCGACGCCCTAGACATTTAGGCAGAGTCCTTAGGTCAAGCGGTCGTCCGTGCATCCTTGAACCCCCGGGCCTCTGTGCGGAGACGGCAGGTTCCAGATGGGATGACACTTACACCAATCGAGCGAGGCAAAATGCTGGTTTGGAATGCAACCGTTGCCTACTCCCTAGGCACCTTCTATGGTCGGCGGCGCATCCGAAGACCAACAAGCTAAGAAAATACTTATCAATTGGGTATCCCCCGCAATATCCTGGCCTCTCGCGTTGAGACCTTGGGTGCCCCTGGTGTTCGGACCAGACAGCTGATCCGCAAGTCGACACTATGTTAAATATGTCAACCGGTGATAGCAGATCGTCCTCCTTTTTTAAAACAACGGTCTGGATCTTAACATATAACGTGGAAACGCGGCCTCCGTTCGCAACACACCTTCTAAAGTGATCTTGGCCTAGTCTAGACGAAGCGGACACATTGGCATAGGTAATCTTCCGTAATGTGTGTTCCGTATACATATTGTAATATACGAAAAATAAATATAGTTGTATATATACAATGCTTTGGTGCAATTAAAGCATTTACAGCATTTGTTTTAATTTTTCTTGGGAACTAATTCTGTCAAATCATTTCGTCGGTGCGACGCCCCTCCACCTTACAAACGTAAGGTGGAGGGACGTCGCACCGTAACATCTTGGCGTCTTGGCTCGTCAATTGTTTACAAGGTGCGTAGGGTCTGCACATTTGCGGCCACCCCTTCCTTCTCTGGGCATTTCCGCGGATCTATGTGCCGGTCTGACATTTGAAGAATCGGGGAACTCTATGCCACTCCTCCGGTCTACAGGGGTCCAGGAGTCTGTCTTGATTGATCTGTGCGCACGGTGACACGTGGTATTGCAGGGTGTGCCCTGACCAGAGCATACCACTGCTGGCTCTACTCAGTCCGGGCCCCTGGCCTTGATCACTGTAGACGGTCTGCTTGCTGGACAATCAGCCTGTAGGTTTTATTTCTATTAGCTGTAGTCGGTTGCTACCCTGCTCTTTTGTTTGGTTCCCGCAGGTGTGTTTGTCACCCTTGGTCCGAGAGACTCCATTGACCGTAACACCTAGTCATCCTTGTGGGTTGCCTGCGTTCTCATGCACTTAAACGTCTTTGTCTTCTACTGTTTTGACCTGGACAGTGCTTCGTTTTCCTCGGCCCTCTGGGGGGTTCCGGTTTGCGTGGTTTCGTCAAGTTGTCGTTGCTCTCAAGCAAAGTTCCAGAAAGCCATCCGCTTGTGGTCTCGATAACAGCTTGATAATGCGCGGGATGTGAACCGCTCGGCGCTCCGAGTAACTTATAACAGGAGGATCTTTCCTGTTGTGCTTAATCTAGCGTTCTTTACAAGCATTGCCTGTAGAACCCAAGTGTATGTGTCCTAGAGTCGTCTTCGGAATCAATCACTTCTGCTACGAAATAGCTGCTAGGTCTGCCATCGGGCCACGTGCCCCTTCCCGATGAGCTCAGACTCGTCATTGTTCATCAGGACCGCTCGCCGAGGCAAGTATCTATATTGTGTACTATTGCGGTGGTAGGGAACTGTGTCCGTCCAAAACCACCCAATCTGCTACGCTGCCCTTGGTTACTTATGTGGCTCGCACCTCTCTGTGCTTTCCAAGCCCCTTTGTAATGTCTTCACGTGATTTATCACTTCCCTACAGCCAGTCCCGGCCGGTAACCCTGGCTGCGTCTTTCACTGTGATGGCTGCGTTAACCTCTTCCTCAAACTATTGTCATCGTCTTCTCCGTATCCTTTGCGTGAGCTTCCACAAGAGCTCCACAATTGGCGCAGAATGTCGGCAATCCTGTTTTTCCCACGCCCTGCCTAAGCGTATCCTCGCAGCGGAAACACAGCTCCGCCTCGAAACTGGTTATTTTTACGCAGCCCCCAGAGCCGTTCCCCTCATTGAATCAATGATGGACAATGACCAGCTAGCCTGGGGACTTTCTGGAAGTTCCGACCTTTGCCTACTAGCGTCGCCCTCATTAGCCCCTCCAGCCATCCAACCTGCAGGTCTCGCCGCTGCTTGTCCCAAGGCCACTGCCCGTAGTGCGGTACCAAACGCTTTCTAGAAGAGACTGTACGGGCGCCAAGCACAAACAAAAGAAACGAGCGTCATCAGCTTTGGTGCACACCCGTGCCCCAGAAGCCAGAGTTATCAAGGTTCAGACCTTTGTTCGTTCATGACCTCTCAAAGAATCGGTTTCAATCAGAGCGCATAGGCCGCTTGCACCTGACACCATCAAGCAGCCAGGCTAGTCTAGCTCCATCAGGACGTATCGGGGGCTCAGCTGGCTGATTCATGCCGGCCACCCATTGTCTTCCCACTTAAACAGGCACGCTTCGTCCTCATGAACAAACTTCTCGAGGCCATGGAGAGTGTGACATAGTGGAATGCCCCGCATAGACCCAGCTTCATCTCTTCGGCTTCAAGACTTTTCACCTAGATGCCTCCACTAGGTGACGAGTTTAGCCCGATCAAAAAGAGCTTTGCGACACTCGTCGCATCTATTCCGATGCCGCCTGGACCAACACGTCGCTATGGCCGCACTTTCACCGATAGTTCAACTGCAACACCGCTGAGTACCGTCTAAGGGTCTTTGCTGACGTAGCCAGTGCCATCAGGATATTGTCGTCGGACACTAAGCTTTTGTCTTGGATGTGCAACTGATGCTCTATAAAAATTCCTTTTGCCCACCTTACGATTGTCTAAGAAAAGTGCTCCTACCCGAAGACGTCCTTTTCTCAGCATGTACCCCTGACAAAGTGATGTTCTAGTTGAATAGTTGTCCCGCATGGGAGCTGGGGTTCTGAATGGCATCACGCTCGTTTATGTTCTCACGCTCACAGAGTTTCGCCAGCCCTTTGACCGCGCTTTCCCTGCACTCTAGCAAAGATCTGCAACATCATCATCGCACAAATGGTGCCTAAAGACGTGCGGAAGGCGCTATTCAAAGCAGGCTGGTCGCCTAGATGAAAAAATACGGTAACCGGTACGTAAACCTAATCGCTATAGAATCCTTCTCGGCCTAGAAAGTTGCCCTCAAGCGCACTCACGCTGTCTCGCAGAACAGCTAAGACCTTGCCAGTTGAAATACGGCACAAATCCAGAAGCCTAGGCCGCCCACGATACGCCGCTTGCTTTGGAGACAGACGCATCACGCCGCATCCATCGCAAACAGGGAGATCCAGATGCACCCGCTGTTTCTCTGCTTGCTCATCTACGCTCTTAGACACCCAGATCCGTTTGTAAGGATAGATGGAACTCTTCAGCGCTGTTGGGGTTCCCTACAGAGCGCCTTACCTTGTGTGTTGTATGAATTCTTTCATATCCTCTCACGCAGATGGCGCTCATTGACCCTGCTCAGCACCCAGGCGGCTTTCTTCTTGCTGCGCCATTCGCTTAGTGTTAAAAAAAGTCTCGAAAGATGTGCGGAGATGTGACTAAATATTTGCCTCGATACGCACGCTCTCAGCACCAGTTGCCAGTCAGCTATTGGTAGCAATTGGATTAGACCAAATAGCATGACCTTGTCCCCCTGAGCTATGGAGGAACTGCTGACCTGGGACATGTCAATTCGGAACACTTATGCGGCAAGCTATACAGCGATCCTCCGCACGGTAGGCGACGTTGCATTTTAAAGCAGAAAGAAACAGGGCTCGCCATT